>JAFFST010047160.1:119068-141777 GCA_022414735.1 Noturus placidus | reverse complement strand
AATTGGTTTGATGTTCCGAAAGACTTAAGTGTGACAAACATGCAAAGGAACAGGAAATGAGAAAGGGGGCAAGCACTTTTTCACACCACTGTATATAAGCTGCCATGATTGTTATTATAGCAAAAATAAATAAATACATAAAATAAAATTTACATGAACTACACCTGCTTGTGCTCTGTATATATTGTGCTCTGTATATAAATTTCAGTTGCACAGAAATGTACTGAATTCATGTATGGTGAAATAGACCTGATAAACCGCAGACTGTTTCTTTCTTGTATACCCCCACTCTTGTTTTGAGAGCAAAGAGCTTCATTGCTTTATGCACCAAAATTTTGGCCGCTGCATTTTAGGTTTTTGGCCGAAAGAGAAAAAAGGCCAAAAATATGAGCCAAAAATATATGCCGCCATTCCCCGCCCTGCCCCTCAGTGCTCAGCGCTCAGATTTCATTCTCGAGCTAACAAACAGTTATCACAGCGCTACCTGGCAAAGGGTGATTATGTCAGCAGTTTGGAAATACTTTAAAGTCTCTGATAAGGACATCAAATTTGTAATCTGCAGTGTCCACAGAAATTTCAAGAAGGGGTTCTGTGCCGAAGCACTTTTCCATGACAGGTTTGATACACCACCTGAAAACACAACATCCTGTTCAATATGCAGAGTACTGCAAAACAACAAGAACAACAGAATAGAGGCCCTCTGCTATTCTGTGTTTTGCCTATTGTTTTCATTAAAATGTTTGTGTAGCATATTTAAACTTTTTGTATTTGCAAGATGCTAGCCTGGAGTTAACATTACAGTTAACTTTACATTATTTGTATAATTGGATGAAAAAACTGTTAAATTGATTGTTACAGAACTGAATGAAGGATAATATATTTTGTTATGGTGCATTAATTTAAATAAAAATGTGATCTTTTTTTTTTTTTTTGGTTTGTAGTTTTTCAATTCAGGTTCATTAAATTCATGAAATGAATGAAAAAGTTTAATAAGTGCATCCTGAATTTTTGGTTTTGGTTATGGCGCAGAATTTTCCTTTCAGTGCATCACTATTTATAATATCTATTTGCCAAGCACATATGACTGAATCTAAGATGCATCAGAAAAAGATATTGCTCTGTTCCAAAGTCAGACAACATAAGCTTTGAGGTTTGTATAAGGCTACAAAAAAAGGCTAAAAGGAAACATATTGTATTACAAGATACAACAGTTTCATTTTTGTTGATTTTAAAGCTGCAGACATCATGTTTTCCCACTGACATCTAAATTGTCCAGCTTTATAGCCATCATGTGAGTATTGCAATTTTCAATACTATCATCAATCGTCCCAAGGCTACTAGAGAGTCAATACTTTTTGTACCTTTCTAAATCACCAAACTAATGATTTATAAGGGTATATTGTATGTCCAACTCCAGTATTACACGTTTACATTGAGATTTGTTCTTTTTTTCTCTCTGCAGTCTTTTTATGCTTCATTAGGGGTTTCCTCCCTGAGAACACTACATTAATGATGGCCCTTTTCTACTGGTCTATTTAAAACGTTTTATACAACCGCAGGTTAATATATTCAGGCTCTCCTGTTGAGTCAGGCTGCGTGTACTGTATATCATTGATCTTCTAAGATTTAGCTGTTGTACCACTACTGAATATTGGTGATGCATAAGCAAGGGGCATCTTCTTTATTATTTAGCTTTTATTATTGTTCTTCTAGTTATTAGCCTATGTGACTGGTCACTTGAATTTAATTTAATTAACTCAAATATAACTAATAATTCTGCAATTATCTGTACCAGTATCAGAGATGGATTGGATGTTAACTTTCAACTCAATCTGAACTTGTGACTCCACTTGTACTTGAGAAGGAGCTTTCATGAAATTTCAGCCTGGATAAGCACAAACGAATAGATTTGGAATTAACCCTTACAGTAAATTAATAAAACCCATTGCTTTCCATCTTACATATGTGGCTTTGACTATAGGCTCTGTGACTTTCTTGTGGAGTGGTTTACAGTTTTCAACTGCTGTTCAGTTCTACTCTTATTCATCTCTAAATGCTTTTAGAGTCAGCATGACTCTAAACCATGACTCACCACAGACGCACCGCCTGCAAACCATGTCATCCTTTTTATCTCAAGCGAAGACACGATTCACAGGCATCCTCATTATGACAAAGCTACGCAACGTCTCATTCCCTTCTCAGGGAATGAGGGTTACATGCCTAACCCAGACATTCCCTTTCAGAGGGAACTCAACATTGTGTGAGCTTCATGCTGTGGGAATGAGTATACACACACTCAGTCATATGGAGGGTATGGCATGTTCAAAAAGATCCGAGCCTGAGGTCACTGCAAGATCCTAGAGCCCGGGGTGGAATCCATGTCCAAACTATAATTCCGAAAGAATCTGTGTGATGTAGACCACCCCGCTGCAGCACACACATCCACTAAGGGTACCCTTTGCATAAAGCCTTTGAGGAGTCAACCCGCCCTTGTGGAATGAGCCCTTATGCCCAGAGGCATAGCAAGACCATGCATCTCTTAAGTGATAGATAGATAGATAGATACTCACTCACTCACTCACTCACTTCTTTGACCCCAATTCAACCATAGCATCACCTCTACTGTCACCACCAAAGCAGACTTCTCTGACTTATGCCACTGGCCGAAACTGTGGATGTAAGTACACAGAGCCCTTATTGGATACTGTAGGTGCAATTTTTCTCGTTCTGGTGAAAGGAGCTGAGGATGGCAGAAAGCCTGCAACACAACCGACTGATCAGCAGACGTAGACACTGTAGGAATATAATCTGGCCTAGGATATAGGAAGGCCTTGGCTAATCCAGGGGCAAAGTCAAGGCAGTAAGGGGCAACAGAGAGAGCTTGTAGATCTCCTACTTGCTTGAGAGATGTCAGGGTCAGCATAAGAGCTACCTTTAGAGTTAGAAGCTTCTCTGAGGCTGACTCCAAGGGCTCAAATGGGGCACCTGACAGACCTTCCAGGACCACAGAAAGGTCCAGGAAGGTGTGCATGGTCTGCAGATGGGACTCAGTCAACTGACACCACGCATAAACCTCGATATTTGTGGCTCCGTCAATAGGGGTGTAACAGGTATAGAACACACTCCTTAAATTTAATCTGTAGAATTACACAAAAAGGAGACGTGTGACTGTCTGTTTTTGTGAGTGCTTTCCCCTTTTGGTTGTTGTGATGTCATTGATTTGTGTAATTTCCTGTTCCCTTTCGTGTTATGGTTGAATGGGAGAGGTAGGATTTTATTTAGCTCTGATTAATCTAATTTCATCTTTATTTAAATCATCATTTATATACTTGTCTGCTCATTTTAATTTGTATGTATATTGTTATTTTATTTATCTGTGCGATTATATTTTGTTGTTTTACCCTTCTTTTGAGTGATTTTTTTGTGTTTTGTTTCACCATGTGCTCTCGCCTTTTCGTGTTATGGTTGAATGAGAGAGAGAGGAGAGAATAAACGAAGAGTCGACCCAGTTGCTGTCTGCCTGTTTCTTTTTGGATAAAATAAAACATATAAAACACAATGCAGACTACAACCAGTTACAGGGGCATGGCTGGCCAAATTCATAGCCATGTAGACCCTAATTGTAAAAGGAGACAACCCTGCTTAGAAATGACAGGGCCTCCTGAACTCCAGGACTGTAACTATTGTGCAGTATACTAACTGATGTTCCTCACACCATGAGACAAAAAGTCGCCACTTGAGTGCATACAATTTTCTCGTGGATGGCACTCTAGAATTCAAAATGGTTTCTACAAACTTGGTTGAGAGACCAGAATCTATGAGCTGGTGCCCCTCCGGGACCAGCACTACAGTTTCCATAGTTCTGGCCGAGGATGATAAATCAACCCTTGCAACAATAGATTCCTGTGAACGGGAATCTCTCAGGGAGTGCCATCTAGCAGGAATATTATCTCGGAGAACCATATTCGAGTTGGCCAATAAGATGCAGACAGCAGATGGTCTTAGCGAACTTTCACTAGAAATTGTGGGAGCAGAGCAATGGGGAAACCCCTAGAAAAGTTGTCCTCTTCACTGGAGAAAGCATACTTTCCTTGGAGTTCAACTTGAGACCTGAAAACTCCTCATGTGGGCGAGAACAACATCTTGATGTTGAATCGCCAACTCCATGGATGGCGCTAGATTTAACCAGTCATCCAGGTAGTTTAGTACACGGATGCCCTGGAGTCGCAAGGGAGCGTGAGTGGCATCCATGCATTTTGTGAAGGTGCAAGGGGATAAAGCTACCCCGAAGGGAAGAACCCGATATTGGTACACTTTGCCTCCAAACGCGAACCTCAAGGAACTTCCAGTGACTGGGCAATATTTGTATGTGGAAATATGCATCTTTTCACAAACCAGTCCTTGAACTGAATCTGTGGATCGATATGTGTGAGCATCAATATCTTGAGCCTGTATGTCCGAAGTTTATGGTTCAGATTATTCAGATATATAATTGTTCACATACTCCCATCTTTTTTGTGGAGCAGGAAATAACGGCTTTAAAAAGCTCCCTCCCTCAGAGAAAGGGGTACATGTACTATGGCTCCTTTGTCCAAGAGAGATCTTACTCCCTGTGCTAACCTGTGCTGACTACTACGGTGAGCACACCTCTGAATCGTGGGGGTCAAGTTCTGAACTGGACCAGGCAACCATTTCTTATGGTGGACAGAACCCATGGAGACACATTTGGTGGTAGGTTCCATGCTGCCATATGGTCTGTTGTAGATGTTGTCCACATTCTGTTGGAGGGAAAGCATCAGATTTCCGTTGCCCTGTGACAGCTCTCTGATCAGAGGAAACGGAAAACTTGGGACGACATTGGTTGGGGGGGCCCTACAGTACTATTGGGGGCTAACTGCCATAACGACCTTACATCCCCTGATACCTCCCACCATGGCCCATCAGGGCTGCTCCTTCTTTGTCTGTTTGTCATTGATCACCTTTCTTAGATCAGGCCTAATAGCAGGCGGTGACTGCGGCCACCTGGTGCCCCTGGCTTTCCGCAGGGGGAGGTGGGCACCACACTCGCCTTCTGTGACTCCCTCACATGAACTCGACACGATGGGGAAGAAACTGGATGAACACTGCTGTTTGCTGTATCAGCTCATGAAATCTGTCAGCAACGGCATTAACCACATCGACAAACGAGCTGGAAGGTTCATTGGGACATCCAGCACAGAGACCTTATCCTTATCTGCCATGCATGAGAGGTTGAGCCAAAGGTGCCTCTCCGCCGCTTGCAGGCTGTTTGCTTGGTCGCCTGAAGAGACAAATCTCTGGCCGGGCAAAGCTCCATCTCTGCCTTGGGCCTAATTCCCTCCCCAGTGTCGAGCTCATTCAGCAGATCTGCCTGGTAGGCCTGCAACACTGTCATTGTATGCAGCAACACACAAGCGAGACCCGCTGCCGCATAGGCTTTGTCAACCAACACCGAGGTGGATGGCAAAGCCGGCCCCCCTAATTTCCCTGCTGTTAATGGAGAGAAGTAGCTTGAAAGCGCCTCCTCTACCTTCAGCATAGCAAAATACCTGTACTGTTCATTCCCCACGATGGATAAATAATCCGACATCGTGATGACACGACTGGTGTATGGTTTTCCCTAGAAGCGTGATATTTCTTCATGCACTTATTGAAAAAAGGGGAGTTTTCTTTTGTGTGAGGGAGATTTGACTGGGGAGAAAGCTCATCCAGCCTGCCACAAACCAGTTCCTCTTCCCTGGACGAGTCTAAATTCAGTTTTTCAACAGCCCTAGTTAGGGGTGCACCAAATGTTTGGCAACCGAAATTATTTGGTTATAAATAAGTGAATTATAAATAAGTGAAAAGGCCGAATAAATTTGACCGAACAATGACGGGTTTGATGACGCGACCAAATAGCCTAGCAACCAGAGTGAGACGTGCAAATCTTTAATTGCAGCAAACATGTCGGCAGTGTGGAAGCATTTTAAAATGTCAGAGAAAGATGTAAGAATGGCCACTAAAGAAGTAGGCATATGTCTAGGACAATTAGTTTCATTTGTTGTGGGTTCATCCACTTTTTTGCACTCTTGTCAACACACTTTTTTGTTGTAGGCTACAGAGTGTTCCATTCTTTCAGCAGTCAGCCTAACATCAGCTATTCAAGGGGGGCTCAAAGATGACCACATCAAAATATTACTAATTTATTTATTTAAAGTTATATTGTGCCTTGTTGGTAGCCAATGCCTGCTGGAATGAAAAAAAAAATGTTCAATGTTAAATAAATATTTCGAAATTGTAGTTTTTGTAATTGATTTTTTCTTTGAAAAGCACTATTTTCTTTTAAAATAGTAAAGAGCACATTTTGACTATTTAATTCATGCAATGCTGAAAAAAAGGGCAAATAAATAGAAAAAACACGAAATAAAAAAACATGTTCATTATTCGGCCTTCGGCTTTTGGCCAAGTTTTACCGGCTGTGGCTCAGTCGGTAGAGCAGGTTGTCCACTAATCGTAGGGTTGGCGGTTCGATTCCCGGCCCAGATGACTCCACATGCCGAAGTTGGTCAAGACACTGAACCCCAAGTTGCTCCTGATGGCATTGCATGGCAGCTCTGCCACCATTGGTGTGTGGGTGTGTGTGTGAATGGGTGAATGAGACACAGTGTAAAGCACTTTGGATAAAAGCGCTATATAAGTGCGCTATTTACCATTACATTCGGCTTCGACTAAGAATTTTAATTTTGGTGCATTCCTAGCCCTAGTGATCACTTCGAGCAGCTCTTTATAAGGTTGAGAGCTGCTCTCCATTTTTGGTGCAATGACTCACCCTCTGGAGTCATAAAGGCTGGGTTGACTCTCCAAATCAGAAGGACAAGTTGCTACATCAGCTCCAAATACCCAGAAGTGGAGAGCTTGATCCGGAGGAAAAAGCAAGAGATTGGTTACTCCTCCACAACCATATGGGATCCCCAGGACCTGATTTTTTTTCTGAAAATAGAGAGAAGATAAGAGTTTTTAGGAATATGTGAACATGTGATGTTTGCTGAAGATAATAAATTTTATAGTCACGTAATGTGTGAAATGCTATGTCAGCTCACCATGGCATGCCTATAAATAGAGAGGCATTTTCCACTCTTCTGTGCAGTTTTACTTTGCCTCAGATTCCTGTTTTTGACTGAACTCCAATATGGTCTTCTGTTGGTGTACCCCACGTGCCTCAATGTGTTCTACATTTTCAGCTACTTTTCTGCTCACCATTGTTATAAAGAGTGGTTATTGTAATTACTGTGGGGCTGGCACCAACAAGCATGCCACACACAAACTCACTGAGATTTCCCCCATTCGGATGTGATAAATCTTTTGACCAGTATCTGCGTTATTTTATGCATTGTGCTGCTGCCACATGATTGGCTGATTGGATACGTACATGAAAATGCAATTAGTGTACATGTGTTCCTATTAAAATGGCTAAGTAGTGTATATTTATAAACAGGATAGTGGAGGATTGTAGGGGTAGCTAACAAATTGTGCATAATGGCTACATAACTGGTCCATTAAAAATAATTTAACTATAAACTACTGTAACATCGCCTTTCTTTTGAAACTGATCTGAGGTTATCTTATTTTGCAATGCATATATTTATTTGGGTATTTATATATCTCTTTTAATTTGTGGCTTACTATAGTATAGTTCTATTGAGCAAGATTTGATGGATGAATATGGGCACATTTATGCTTTGTTTGATAGACTGATGGACTCCCTGAAGTCGTTTTACTTACACTGGGAGTGTGTTCTAATATTCTACTTTAAAATGGCCTGTCATAGAGATGTTAAAACGACCTTGAAAGCCCAAAATCATGGCCATAGCTTTGAATGTCACCTGAGCTGCTTCATCATCTACAATCATGAATATGACAAGCAAATGTCAGACGTGTCCTTATCAATGTCATCTCCATTACACAGAGCTGATACTCCATGAGAAGGCCATGAGAAATGACACTGACCATTGGTTTACTTCCATTTAATATTGAGATGACACATACTTTCAAATTCATTCCTGGAAATGCTTTTGACAGAAGGAGCTGCTGAATACAGAGAGTTCTCTGATCCAGATGTCACGCTGTCTGACAGCGAACTTTAATTCCTTGATTGCTGAACCTTCAGTGATCAGTCTGAGAGTTTCTCGCTCCCTCATCATTCATTCCATTCACTAGCTTTATTCAACGTTAAAGAGCACTGCAGCTTGTAATTATTTTTAAAGTCCGTTTTTCCCCCTCGTTCTCATTGTAAATATTGCCCATGTATGTAATTAGATCTTTAAAAAAATAATAATAATTCAACTCCCACCGCAGATATGCATGTCAAATGTTGGATGTGAAATAGTGATATTGTATTTATAACTGGGCTTGTTCGCAGAGCTCCTTCTGCATGGCTGTGCTCCTTTTCTGAGTCTGAGTCTGAGTGCCCTCTGCTGATTAATGGAGGCCATGCAATATTAATGGTTCTGCTTTATTTTCTTTCATCAACCTTTCACAGTAAATCACACAAATTGTACAGGCAGTGCTGGCACATCCACTTTGTAATGCATACTTAAAAAAGTTCATAGTAAAAACAGGTATTTAGAGAATGTTCTTTAGTGACTAATTAACAACGTGAATTTTTAGTTGACGTTCTAACTGCATTTTTAATGACATCCTGAATATGATATCCATGACATCATAACACAGTAATGCAGCTTTTAACCATGGTGAACCTTTTATGATCATCGAAGTACATATTAAATACAAAATGTGCAATTCGTGTACAAATGATGGCATATTCTCTGTGTTTTTGTGAGTTTCCGGTTTCCTCCCACTTACAGAAAACATGGACTGGCTACTTTACATTGCCCTTTGTTGTGAATGTGTGGTACCCTGTGATGGACAGGCATCCCATCTAGGTGTAATACCACGTAACACTCCTGGGATAGGCTCTGGATGCACCACAACCCTAATCAGGAAATAAACCATTTGAGTTCATGCACATGTGGAGAATTACACATTACATTTCAACATAACTAAAGGATTGATGTTTTACTAAAACACATACCTGTTTACTGTACCTCAAAGACTATTCATGACCAGTAAGCACTGATTTACCGGCTGTGTGATGGACTGCTTAAAGTTCCCATGACGTGCTTTGAAACACACAGCATTTTCGATGTGTTAACGTCATTTCCCCTGAAACAGAAAGTCAGGGCTCCTCCCCATTTTTAAGTAGCAAATAGCATTTAACTTACCTCACAGCCCAGGCTAAGCCATACTTGACAGTTAGTAC
The DNA here is from genome assembly GCA_022414735.1 of Noturus placidus. Taxonomy (NCBI): domain Eukaryota; kingdom Metazoa; phylum Chordata; class Actinopteri; order Siluriformes; family Ictaluridae; genus Noturus; species Noturus placidus. Next base: position 132,461 of record JAFFST010047160.1, on the reverse strand, counting down.
CATCTGAACCAACTTCAGATTCCAGAGAGGGTTTGATTGGACAGAAAATCTGATGAGAAGCTGAAGTGGAGGGTGATGTCATCAGAATTGTTGATCTATATTGGTGGTAGAGAGAGACTGTAAAATTTGAATGCATATATTTTCAAAATTCGAAGTCCGTGATTGTTCTGAAGCACATCAGATTATAGATGACTCTTACATATTAACATATGTAACATGCTAACATATTCATACTAAAAGCCAGAAAACTTGAATTTTAATTTCATGGTGTGTTTACGCCTTTATCTTATGCATTGTCTATCCATTCATTACTTAATTATCTGTAAGTGCTTTATCCTGGTCAGTGTCATGGTGGATCCTGAGCCTGTCCTGGGAACACTAGGCACGAGGTATGATAAAGGGTCAGTCCTTCACTGGGCAATTTTAGTGCAGTCAGTCCACTTACTGGTCTCATTTTGAGAGGTGGGAGGAAACTAGAGCACCTGGAAGAAACCCATGTGACCACAGGAAGTACTTGCAAATCTCTACACAGACAGTAACCCAAGTTTAGTTGCAAAATGGGAACCCTGGAATACAAGAAAATACCAGTAATTTTCTCCCCAATAAAATGAAAATGCAGCCAAGTGGACATAAAAAACAAATTTGTAAAAGGATTACAGTGAAAATGTGCTACATTTTTTTTAAACAGAAAAAAAAACTGCATATTACTTGGAATCAGCTAAAAAAATGTATTTGCCATTACCAGCAAGCAGCTCCCGACTACACAGCTGGCTATATTAATATGCCCTCCCATAATTCCCTTAAACCTGAAATTTCCTGTTTTTTTTTTCTACTCTGTTTTTTTTTCTACACAACTAAATAATTTATTGACAAATTTAAAAAAATGGAAAATTGTGAGCAGAGAAAAACAAGTATCAAATAAGACTAGACCCCAGACCCCTCCAAGCCATGAGCTACATACTGTAGTACAATCCCCACAAGGAGAGCAATGAAGATCGAGGTGCCTTCCAGCATGGCACTGATTAAAAGAGCTCCTAGATTTAGACACAAAGTTTTTGATCCCATCACGGGACACCCTTGACACAACTAGTGCAAACCTCAAGAACAACATCATCATTTTGGCACAGTACAAAGAATGATTTCTGTCTAAGAAAAAATAGAAAGGCATGCCTTCTGGATATTTGTTTATTCCTGTCCTGTTTTCATGTATTTTTTTTCCTTTTCACCTCCAGCCTTCATAAGTTTTCCCCTCATGATGCCAAGCATAAGATTATGCTGGCAGGGTTGCAAATGGCTGCTCTGACGTGTGAAAAACTGCATCTCTTTGAAGTTTGGTTCAGGCAACATGGTCTCACAGTTGCAAATACATACGAATTTGCATATGAAAGTTATAAATTGTTATGGTTAAGGGTTAGAGATGAAAGTTTTTCATTTTGTATGGAAGCCAAGTAAATTACCTTATGCCAGGTTGGCAAAGAGCATTGCCATGCTTTTAAGAAAATGGATGACTTTGTCATGTATCTCTTCCCATGCCTAAACTAAATAAACTCATTACTATATGAGAACATTTCAATAGGAATGGAGATAGCTTTATTTGATAAGCACTCTTGGCCATGTGGAACAAAGGGCACAATTGGGAGAAGAAAATCACTCTAAAGATCCCATACAAAAAATATAACCTATATGCTGAGTACCTATAATTTTAATATGTAGGCAGTACATTCTGACATGTGTTTCATGATTGCAATGCATTATAAATTAAACATAGTAGTTTATATGAAATGCACTTATAAAGAAATATATGTCTAGATTTTTTCCCCCTAGCTGCTCAATTGTTATAGCTCTGCACTCAGTACTCATTGGATTTAATATCCCATGGCAGGCAGAGAAGAAATAAACAAGCAATGGCCCCTGTGTTCCGAATTACATAGAGTACATTGAGCAATGGACGTTCATTTATGTTGAACCAATTTGATGACAATTAGTTTGAATTCCATAGATTGACCACACCAGATTCCATGCAAATACAGTATAAGAAAAGATATGATTGCAAAATATGTTTCTTATATTAACCTTACAATTGTATACCAGTTTAAATGTTATGTTCAGAGATGAACGAAGTTTATAATAATTTGATCAATCCCTTCACCAAAACAGAAATGCCACAAAATTACAGTCACAAATTCAAAGGCTGTACTGCAGTGAAATCGTGTACATAACCAGGCTTGGGGAGTTACGGAATACACGTAATGGTGTTACGTAATCAGGATGTCATTTCTCGTGACGGCTGGATACAAATGTTATTTGAACAGTCTTTATTAAGAAGAGGCAGGCGGTTTATAGAAAACCGGGCGGCTGTGACTCAGTCGGTAGAGCGGGTTGTCCACTAATCGTAGAGTTGGTGGTTCGAATCCCGGCCAGGGTGATCCTATGCCGAAGTGTCCTTGGGCAAGACACTGAACCCTAAGTTGCCAAGCTACCATTGGTGTGTGAGTGTGCTCTCATTTGTAAGTCACTTTGGATAAAAGCGTCTGCTAAATGAATAAATGTAAAACATAATCCAAGAGACAGTAGTCCAGAACAGGCGAGGGTCAGGCAATCAACAGACAGAGTACACAGGGCTAGGCAGTAGACGAGCTCATGGTCACTGAAGGCAAACGGAGTTGGTACACTGAGCAGTTTAACATAGACGAGGGCTCTAGACTGGTTAGCAGAGAAACCAGTCTAGAGAACACGAACATGGACAAAATAAAACACAAAGATTGACATGAAATCGTGGCATGAACTAGGACTGTGAAGTTCTCTAGCAAGGCTATGACAGTTATCCAAACACTTCCGTAAACACAATGATTCATTCAATATTCCTTGGTTCGCGGTATAATGCATTGATGCATGCAGCAGCAATCGAGAACAGCTGAGAATGATTACGACAGATGACAGAGCATGGGAGGAGACAAAACAGAAACAATAAACAAAGTCCACGTGTTGAAGTGTCAACAATGAAATCCGCTCCGAAAAGAGCAGGGTGCCTGCACGCCTGCGCACTGCACTCCTGCGCAATGCACTCCCGCTTTAAAGGGGAATCTTGACATAACCCCCCTCCCCAAAAGGCACTACTCCCGAAGCGCCATGAAACAACCCCCCTTTGGTGGATCCCGGCCCCCTGGGCAGAATGTCCCAAGCAGAGCCAGGGGATGGACCCAGCCGAACTTCAGAGCAAAGTGATGTCCTCGGCTGAGCAGGGAGACTGAGAGGTGTCCTCAGCGGGGCAGGGAGACTGAGCGGCGTACTCAGCGGTGCAGGAAGACAGGGTGACATCCTCAGCTTACCAGGAGCGTAGAGCGCCGTCCTCGGCTGAAAAGGAATGCTGAGCGACGACCTCCACCGGTACTGGAGATTGCGGGATGTCCACCGCCAGGAGCCCAGTGTCTGCTATGGTGGGTTGCATTGGCTTCCGAAGGCCATGTAGCTGAACTTGGCGGTCTGGAACTTGACTTGGAGCTCGGGGAACGAAGGCGTGACCTGGGGCTCTGGGACGGGAGGCGTGACCTGGGGCTCTCGGACGGGAGGCGTAACCTGGGGCTCAGGGGCGAACCTGCTGGCCTATGGCTGGAGCGTGGGTGCTGAGAGCTGTAGTTGGGTCCCCCAGTGGCGCTATGGGGACACCAGGTGGGCTTCTGGCTGGAGCTGGGCAGGTGAAACCTTCTTTGGGGTTTCAGGTTCTAGCTCTTGTTCCGAGGTTGACACAGAGGCTTGTGACTGAAGCTTGGGCATGGGAAGCTTCCTGTGGTCCTCAGCCTCGAGCTTGGCAGGTGAGCCCACCTCGTGGGTCTCAGGTTCCGGCTCTAGGGTGGCCAGTTTAACCTCCAGTAGGAGCAGAACTTGGTCTTCAGGCTTGGGCGTGGACGTAACTTAGCTCCAGGGCTTGGGCCTGGACGAAACTTGGCTCCCTGGCTTGGGCCTGGACAAAACTTGGCTTTCGGGCTTGGACGCTGAGCTTGTTTGTCCCTTTTAACATACTCCTGGTGGTTCATCCACTCATAGTGTATGTGGAACGGTAGGTCCGCCTTGTGCTCCACATTTACGCCCTTCAAAAGCTGATCCAAGTCATAGCTCTCCCCAGGTTCTCCAAACCTCTGCAAAAATATGTCCATGAATTGTCTGCTGTTCTCCAGTTCCCGGGATCTCGTGGCGGCCAATCGTTGTGCCGAATTGCGAGCTGGGCCAAAAAACCGGGACACCATGAATCTGATCCACTCTCTCTTGCTGGGCTTAGGGTCCGTTAAACTTGAGAAATAAGTTTGACTGTCAATCAAAAAATAATCCGGGTAGCCAAAGAACCCATTGTACGTGTCCAGAAGATCCACGAAAGTTCCGGGTTTTTCGTCCTCTCCGTTCAAATGCTGTATCCATGGTGAGGCAGAATATTCTGTCACGTCTCGTGACGATGGAGAGAGAAGGCTGGAAACAAATGCTATTTGAACAGTCTTTATTAAGAAGAGGCAGGCGGCTTATACAAAACGTAATCCAAGAGACAGTAGTCCAGAACAGGTGAGGGTCAGGCGATCAACAGACAGAGTACACAGGGCTAGGCAGTAGACGATGTCATGATCACTGAAGGCAAACAGGGTCGGTACACTAAGCAGCAAACGTTTAACATAGACGAGGGCTCTAGACTGGTTAGCGGAGAAACCAGTCTAGAGAACACGAACATGGACAAAACAAAACACGAAGCTTGACGTGAAATCGTGGCATGAACTAGGACTGTGAAGTTCTCTAGCAAGGCTATGACAGTTATCCAAACACTTCTGTAAACACAATGATTGATTCATTCAATATTCCGCACCGAGTGCTACTCGGTGCGCAGTATAAGTGCATGCGTAATCAGTGCAGCAATCAAGAACAGCTGAGAATGATTACGACACATGACAGATTAAACAGATGACAGAGCATGGGAGGAGACAAAACAGAAACGTAAACAAAATCCACGTGTTGAAGTGTCAACAATGAAATCCGCTCGGAAAATAGCAGGGTGCCTGCGCGCCTGCGCACTGCACTCCCGCTTCAAGGGGGAATCGTGACACAGGATACAAAAAATGGTAACTGTAATCCATTACTGTTACGTCAAGAAACAAAGTAATCAGATTACAGGTACATTTTGGAAAAAATGGGAATATTATCAGGATTACAATTTTTTAAATTTAAAACCAAAGAAATTAATTTTTTGACACAATATCTTGCTGCTTGATTTATAGTTCTGGTTCTCTCTTGCCAGTTGTGGCTCACATGAACAACCTCTTGGTGTATGAGCAAATAAAGTTAATTTGGTAGAAAGTAACACAAATTGTTCTCTGAAATGCTTTTGTTATGGTGACAATACGTCCACTTTATCCCGGACATGTCCTCTTGTCCGGTACTTGGCTTTAGTTTCATTATGATGTGCTTATGGCCTAATACTGCAACAGTAAAAACAGGTACACTCATGGCATATGACATCCAATATTTTATTTTATTCCATGGACATTCAAAAGAATGTATGAAAACTGTAGTAAAATGGTTTTGAACGCTATTAAGGTAAATATTACTATTTATATAAATATTATGTATAAAACCAATGGTTTAATATATTAAAATACAAGTTAATTTATTTTATTAAAACAAATCTGAACATTGAACTTGTTTTTAAGCTCTAAAATAAGCTCTAAATAAAAGTATTTCCGATCATTCTGCTTTTCTCTTGACTTTACTGACCTTGAAGTAATCTAAAAGTAATCAGATTACATTACTTTCATATTGTGATACTTGGATTGCGTTATTGATTAATTTTTTTTATGAAGTAATTTGTAACTGTAACGGAATACATGTTTAAAGTAACCCTCCCAAGCCTGGACATAACACATATAAAGTTATAATGTGTAGGTAGGCTATAGACATTAATCAGGCAATTATCTAAATTTATCGTACTCAATTTAATGGACTTGTTTCACATAAATTGTGATTCTAATGCTAATTAAAACATCTTGCTCTTGTCTGACCTTAACAAACCTATTTGCTGTGATTGATCATTGGGGTTTTGGGTAAATGGTGCCAAATGGTGCAGTAAGAGCAGTACCTTATAGCCTTATGAATGGTTTCTAGTGGTTAGGAGAAAGCCATGGTTCAGCATCCATTTGCTAGCTAGTAAAGTCTTGCTAATGTCCATGCCAAATCCCCCCTTTTTTTTTTGCTTTCCCAGCCTCTCTGTCCACAACTCCCACATTTTTGCATTCCGGCAAGCAGGAATTCATGTAATATTTTACATACTTCATCTCATCTATGACTTAGAAAAAAACTGTATAACCATGTTGGATATGATTGTATCTGTTCATCTCCCTGATGTTAAATAAATTCCTATCTTAATAATGATTATGATGTTTTAGGCCATAGTGGAATCTTATATTGTTGGTAACACATGGTTCACCCAGCCTAACTGAATTGTTTTCAGTTTGTTTTTTGCTGGTGGTAGGTTTTATTAAGGGAGCAATATCTGATTAGTATGATCATCCACATTGCAAAGGCCATCTTTAAAAGCAATGTTCACTGTTACTTGTGTATAATATAAAAGAAATTTGAAGCGCAGGTTTCAGGGAATCAGATAAGGCCATTCCCTGCTGGACTGAAGTCATCTAGAGAGCTCAATGGACACAACCTTATTACCGATATGAGCATTGAATCTGAAATAAACACCAGGGGAATATGAGAAGGGCAAAATGAAGATATTCATCATCACAGCCAACAATTGTATTTTGGGGTTTCTTTAATAATTTCCTGTCCCTGCACTCTCATTAATTTCTAATGTGGTGGCTGTACATCTATATTCTATGGACAATTTGTTACTTTACACTTGCACTATTATACTTAACTTATATGTAAGGAATAAAAGAGGGCATGCTGTTATATAACCAGTGCTGTGTGATTGGGGCGGTTACCACACAATTCTCCACAATTTGGTCATCTGCCAATTCCCATCCACCATCTAGCTCTCCCCTGTCATACAACAACAGCTGCCACCTGGGGAGGGTGAATACTTGGGTTGCCACCTTTAGTGAGGAAAAATAAGCAACAGCAACATCAAGCATTTTGGGCTGTAGCAATTACAAAAAAAAAAACTCTGAAAAATCCTGTATGGATTGTTTTAAGGGTGTATCAGGCATAGACATTAGTAACAAGAAGGACTAGACTTGTTAGCAGTGGAGGCACCTCCGAGTTCTACTTGTTGAAAATGTTGCTGTTTTCAAACCACTTTTCTGCTTCTATGGATTTACAATTGTATTATTTTAACAAAATCTATAATCATTTGACATTGTATTGTAAAACTTGAATTCATATAAAATAATTAAGTTTTAAAATGTGTAGCATTGAAAGACATTTTAAATTGTATATTGACATATTTATAGAATGTAAACTATCACATGATTCACATATTTTATAATATTTGAACAGTAGTTTACTAATTGATGATCAAGTTAAATAGAAAATACTTGATTAGTTAACTACTTGTACTCATCACCACCAGAAATATATATTCAACACATGAATGTTAAATTGTTAAACATGTCAGTACATATTATATTTCTTCTAAGATTGATTTATTTCTATACTATACTCTGAATATAAACACTTAATACACAGCTTTAGGCAATCCCAGCTTAGGTTAGAACTTTTTAAAAGAACTTTTTATGGTACATAGTATGTTCACTAATGTTTCTTTTCAGCTTTATTTTTTTATATTCTACAATAGTTATAGGCTATTATAAAAATATTTAAGGACTTGTTATGCTCAGTGTTATTTTTTATATTACAGGCATAAACAGAGACCATTGTTTTTCTGTTGCATTATCTCAAGACTTGTTAATGTTGCTACCAAATTTTAACCTGTGCCCAGATTCTAGTCCTGTATTCTCCTTTTTGGTTAGGTGATTTTTGGTGACTTCCTATTTTGCATAAAGTTTTTAATCTTATCTGTTTGTGTTCTGACACAAGAGATGGCTTTCATGACTTTATTATTCATTCAACCAGGTTTTCAGCTTTTAAAATGCAATATTTTCCATTAGATATGTTAAATCTAGGCTTTACACGATTATGAAGATCACTGATTTATGTTTTTGCCAATCAGCAAAAGTTTTGCACCGCTGAAGTGGAATACTGAATAGCCGACTGACTTTGAAAATTAATTCATTTAGAGAACAGTTAAATAATGCCTGTTCCACACTAAATTTAATCAACCTTGTTGACAGTGGGGTGGGGAATGATGTGCCCATTAAGAGATAAATTGGACCGTCTGTTCTATGAATGGTGAGCAATTTAGCTTAGGGATAAGATGAATGAATGCTGAGCCAGAATGGAAAGTTGGTATATTTTAAAAGGGCTGTGTATTCTATTTAAATGCAACGTTTTCATATGCTGATGTGATTTCATTCAGGTGGGAGGAAATTGAATAGAAGGATTGCAAATGGAAGCAATTTACAGATCTGCTTAGAACTGACGGTACCTTTTCTGAATGAAATGGTCAGGAAATGTTAGATAACCAGTATAGATCACAAATCAAATACTGTCACTTGCATACTTTTACCAAAGTAAAGTGACTTTTGCAAAATAGCCAAGGCATGTAAACCAATTCATCCTTGAAGACCATTTCAAAACACTAAAGATCACTTTATTGGCAGTTACTTCACCATAGTAGTCCCTGATGGCATTGGATTTATGAATATTTAATATTATATCCACATAGAACTTCATCTACATAGCGATCATTAAGCTGTAAAACTTTATTGCGCCCAAAAAAGTTACAGATTTTAAAATTAAATGGTACATCTCACAATGCTAGCATCACATAACTGTTTACAACATTGGCTTAACAACATCAGGTACATGTCAAAACTTTAATTCAGGAGCTTCCTTCCTGACAAACATTGCATAACCATTATTAAGTCAGTTGTTTTACACACTTCTCACAGCTCTCCGAATGGCCTGAAAATAAGTCTGTGCCATTCACATCCTTTCTATTTTCACTGTTGCAGACTTCTGACCAGTATAGACTCAACTGGACTGTGAATTGGGAACTATAAAAGAGGTAAGATTCTGGTAGTGTAATCCTGTCTTTGGAAATGTTTAGTTGCCTAGTGTAGTGTAGTGTTTCCTACCTGTTCTTAGTTCTTCTTCCAGTCACCCCTTGTTCCTAGTAATATTCTAGCTTTAAAATTTTTTACAGTGTAGTTTAAGTAAATTTCGTGGAACTTATGAAACCCTACTAAATGGGGAAGGGAATGATTTCCCCAGTGTTCATTATTTAATTGCTTTACTTGGCACTGACGCTTTTCACTGCTATACCATTCAGAATACTCAGACACTTCAAAATACAACACAATAGAACACAGCATCCTGACATTTGGCTCAAGTTCAGTTCAGATCAAGTTGAATCTTACTCTGTCTCTGCCTACTGAGAAAGTACAAACACATAAACTGCATACTAAACTACAAATTTGTGCAGAGAATCACTGATTGCCAGCTCATTCTCTTCAACTCATCTTTTGCTTCACAGCTAGCATGTGCCCATGCCCCTGTTCCCATAAAAATATTTACAGAATCACATAGGCTTGCTAATAAACTAGTATGCTAACTTGTTACTAAGCGTGGACTAGATGCATTTGGTTTGTAAATATTTTATCTGTGTTTTCCAAATGATTTTCTGAGACTTTGATGGGTTGACCTCTAAGGAGGGCATGGTATTGCTCGACTCTTCCTATATCCCTATTGGTAAACTTTGCACCCTGAATTTGGACATTTAATTATTTTGGCTTAAAGAAAAATAGTTCAAATGCCCTTTTGTAGATTAATTCCTCGGGGTTCGGCCCATTGATGGAGAGCCAGGTGCTCTCCTTGCAGACTGTTACGACGGTCTGGTGTGACCTGAAAATGACGGTAACTACAATTAGCCAAATGAATGAAAATAAAAGGTGAATTTGGAGCACACTGTTTGTACTGTACTTTTAGTTATTATAATGAATAATATACAGTTTATAATGTAAGTTAACATTACAAATAGTCCAACATCTGGCAAGTGGTCTGACTGACTGTGGGGAAGGGCTGACTGACTTGGAGTGACTTTGTTTGACTGTTACCATTAGTGGTTACCACCGCAGATCATCTGTCTCCATTATGGAAATCTAGTTTATGTTCTGCATATTTGATTTGGCACAGGTTTTACACTGGATGCCCTTCTTGGCACAACCATTCATTCTGTCCAGGCTTAGGATTGGCACTGAGAGAGCCTGTGCAACCCCAGTGGCTGGGTTTGGTATTAGTGTGGGGCTCAAACCCAGGATCCTGAGATTAAGAGTCTCGTTCTCTACTAACTGACTCAGTGCCTGTACCAATGCACACATTATACAATTACTTGCTCATGATGATTTTATGACCAACATCTGCACTCCTCTATGGGACATTTAATCATCAGAGCTGTTTAGACACCTATGTCTATGTGAAAATATTTCAAATGTCATTTCCTTTATGGTGACCAGCAAATGTTGGCACACCTATAACTTTACCATATGACAGAAAGCAAAGTATACATTTACTTTGATAACATGTCTCCCAGATTGCAACATAAAATACTTTAAATTTCAACAATGAAAAGACATGAGAAGAGAAGAAACGAGAGCGAGAAAACACACTAGTTCTCAGGCACACACTCATACATTCACTTTTAACTACTGCTCAAAGACAGAGAAAAAAGAAAGATAGAGCGAGAGATAGTGAGAGAGGAAGAAATCCAGGGCATGTGAATTCCCCAAGGCTTCTAGTGTATGGTGTCTTGCACTTATTTATCACACACACATGCACACTGAGATAGAGGAGATAGACAGAGCGAGAGATTTCACGTAATATTACTGTTAACATAATGGATGATGTATATCTGGGCAATGATAGTATCATAAAAGGGTCAATGATAAAAGCTTAACAAAAAAGGGCATGACTGAGATTTCTTCATCAAGGATTTAGGACATTGAGTGGCAGTTTAAAAGGTGCCTCAGAAGGGTGCATAGGGGAAGACAGCATGCTAGAGTAGTTACATGCTAGCAAAGGCAGTGCACGTACTACATGAAGACCAAGTCCACTATCAACCAAGTCCACTATAAACCAAGTCGTATACTACGGATTACAAAGAATTTAGTAACAGGAGCAGAAAGACGATGATCTTCCTCCAAGCAGTGTTAAGAAAAAGGACTTTTAAAGGTATTGCTATGTTATCCTCTTCATAGTTACTATACTTGCCACACTATTTTTTATTATTTAGTGTGGTAGTAAACAGGTTTAAATGCTGCTTATGACTCTTTATTTATTTATTTATTTATTAATTTATTTATTTATTTATTTATTATTATTATTATTTTACGTTTTAATGTTTTGTGATAACTGCATAATATAGGCACTGTAAATATTAACTGTATGCTGTAGGAGTGAATTCAGCAGTAAAAGAGTTAATAAAATACTTATTCTGCACATTATGTATTTTAAATGGTCATGTTAATTAGCTGCCATGTCTTATTCGAGTATAGGGCATATGAGGAGAAAACAAACATCTCAACAACCTCTAAAAATACACATTCTCAGCACTGAAGTTAATTGTTTGTGCGCTAGTTTTTAATAAGGTGCACATTTAACTGCTTAACTGCTCTCTTATTGTTTATCTGTGCTGTATCAATGTTGTCTATGGATTTATGATAAACTGTTTTTAATTTGTTCATCCTTTGGGAACACTAAATTGATATGTCCAGTTGGTTGGACACCTCAAACCTCTTCCACAAGTAGTTAGATTCAGTTAAGGTCAGGTGACAGGGTTGGTTGTTTCATGTAGGTTGGTAAAAGCTTTACCACCAGGAAAATTGAAGGAAAGTGAACAAATCAATGAATGAATGAATGAATGAATGAAAGAATGAATGAATAGCATGAATAAAGCTCACCACCTCTTTATTTTCACAAAGCAATTTTGTTTGAAATGCAAGTAGCTCCCTTGCCCCCTAGATTGTGAGTCAGTATGTTGTTCGGGCACTGATAGTGGATCACTACACATTGGGATACTGATAACTAATGTTGGATCAGAGTCCAACTTTGCCGAGTTCGAGTCGAGACCATGTCCTTAACCAGTCGAATCTGAATTCAAAAGATTTGAAATTGCAATTGTAAACTCAACACTGAGCTGTTAAATGACTTTTTTAACCTTCACAAACCAATATATAAACATAAATGTAACAAACAATATCACTATTACATCTTGCCATTGCCATTTAATATTTTCATCATCAGCACCAAGCAACTAGTTTCCTATCAAAAAAAAGGTTTCAAAGAAAAAAAGGGATATAGAGGCATATGTAGAACATTTAGTATATTACAAGTGTATGAAAATGCAAATGAAGCTGTTTTGTTATTGTATCACACTATATTATGTCCTCCAGTTCGAGTTACATTTCAATTATTTGATTCATCTGCCCCACAATTATAAGAGAGAGAGAGAGAGAGAGAGAGAGAGAGAGTACTGTACAGAGTAGAGTTACATTTAGCAGCTTGTCATAACAACAAGCTTCGTGCTTTATTACTGCTTTTAATCTGTCTATGAATGACAACAAACTAATTTCTAAACACAGTTCTGTTCTTGTAACTCCCTATCAGCAGGGATTATGATATTTACTACATTAAGAAGTAGATTTCACATTGTACATGAAATTCAAGACTGGAGTCACCAAATGATAATGCTTATGGGGTGGGTGATATGACTACAATCTTCTTTCACAATAATGATACGTCACATCGTTTTGTCACCACGGATTACCACCACACCAATCCTACAATTGCGCAATCAAGGTCCTTCCCGGAGCCACCCCATGGCGAGGTCATGTGTACCCTCTCTCCCAAGTCGAACATCGGGCTATGGAGGAGTATATCCAGGAAGCTTTCCAACAGGAATACATTAGGCCAGGGGTCGGCAACCCGCGGCTCCGGAGCCGCATGCGGCTCTTTCATCCTTCTGATGCGGCTCTGTCGCGTCTCGTGACGGCGGAGAATGAGGCAGGACGCAATTGCAGTGGGAACCGTGCTTTATTTACAAACAGTGTCAAACAGTGTAATCCCAAACGTAAATCCAACAGAGGTAATCCAGAGACAGGCGAGGGTCAGGCGATCAGCAAACAACATACACAGGGCTAGGCAAAAGTCCACGTGTTTAGAACTGTCAGTCAAGTCCGCTTCGGAGCCGAGCAAATGCAGCGCGCATGCATGGCGCATGCGCACTGCTTCCGGAGGATCCATGACAGCCTCCCTGTGGCTTTAATGATTAATGAGTATTTAATTAAAATGT
>JAFFST010047160.1:107980-118734 GCA_022414735.1 Noturus placidus | reverse complement strand
ATGTAATTTTGTTTTCTCTGCAGTCGTTCATTGATTTCATAAATGCAACAGATTATAGTTTGTTTATACATAGCATAAAGGCAAAAAAAAAACGTTATATGCAGTGTTATTTCATTTTAAATGTCAAAAGGGTTTTGCGGCTCCCAGTGTTTTCTTTACTGTGGGAAACGGGTCCAAATGGCTCTTTGAGTGGTACAGGTTGCCGACCCCTGCATTAGGCCTTCCACGTCCCCCGCCTCTGCCGGGTTCTTCTTTGTGGAGAAAAAAGGAGGGGGTCTCCGACCATGTATAAAATGGTAAATGGTAAATGGCGCACTTATATAGCGCTTTTTTATCCAAGGCACTTGGATCCAAAGCGCTTTACACTGTGTCTCATTCACCCATTCACACACACACACTCACACACCAATGGTAGCAGAGCTGCCATGCAAGGCGCTAACTTGCCATCGGAGGCAACTTAGGGTTCAGTGTCTTGCCCAAGGACACTTCGGCATGGGATCACCCGGGCCGGGATTCGAACCGCCAACCGCACGGTTAGTGGATTAGTGGACAACCCGCTCTACCGACTGAGCCACAGCCGCCCACAACATTACAAATTTATTTAAAAATCAGACATCAAATCACTTAAGGATTAAACTAGCTCGTCACGTAACCTGCTCATAGTTCTCTTTTTCCCCCACATTTATATATCTATATAACTTTACTGCGGCGTATCCATGTATCCATTACTTGGGCCTAAACCAAGTTTCGGTAAAATACCGGTATCCCCTGCCCCAGACCTCAAACATCTACAGTCCGCGACCATTTTTACTAAGTTGGGCCTGTGCAGCACATACAACCTGGTCCACATACGTGAGGGACATGAGTGGAAAATGGCATTCAGCACCACCTTAGGTCACTACGAGTACCTAGTTATGCCTTATGGGCTCATTAACGCCTCCTCTGTGTTCCAGTGCCTTATTAATGATGTCCTGAATGACATGCTGGGGAGGAACGCCATTATGTACATTGATGACATCCTGATTTATTCTAGAGGAGCATATTGGCCATGTGCGGCAGGTGTTACACCGCCTCCTACAACAACAGCAGGTCTACAACATCAAACGATCTCCTTCCTGGGATATGTCATCAGCCCATAGGGGGTCACCATGCACCTCCGCAAGGTACAGGCGGTGGTAGAGTGGCCCACACCAAGGAGTTGCAATGGTTCCTCTGTTTTGGTAACTTTTAGCGACGATTCATCTGAGGATTTATTCATGTCCCTTATACTTGGCAAACCAAGTCAACTCACTTAGAACCCAGCCGCTCAGGAGGCCCTGAACAAGCTCAAGACAGCCTTCACTATGGCTCCCATACTCAGACACCCGGATCCATCCAGACTCTTTGTCATGGAGGTGGATGCTTGATTCACCACATGATGTTCTTCTCCTGTAAGTTATCCGCAGCAAAACGCAACTATGATGTGGGAAACTGAGAACTCCTTGCAGTTAAACTGGCCTGGAAAAGTGGAGGCATTGTCTGGAGGGTGCCTCGCACCCGTTTATTAGCTACACAGATCACAAGAACTGATTGTACACAGCACTTTGTACACAGCACTTCAATTTCAATCACATATACAGCTTGTAAAATTGGAGAAAATTTCAACATTTCAGTATGGCAATTTTTTTTATTTGGAAAATGACAAAGTATTGTATGTCCAAAACCCTTTGAATAGTACTTGACAAAAAATAAAAAAGAATATGTGGTCGGTCAGATTTAAGATAAAATATTATGTTTCTCATCAAAATGTAATTTTATTTCTTATACTAAATTTAATTTAAACAAGTTTCTAATGACTAGAATTATGTAATGTGAGCGTGATCAATTCATATAGTATTAACATACTGTAAACCATGAAATTTTGGCATTGAGGGGAACTGTAGCTATAGGATTACATTAATGAAATGGAAATATGTGTTGTAACATAGCACAGTGGTAATTTATCTGTTACAAAATGCCAATGTCCTGAGTTTGATCCTCAGTTTGGGTGAGAGTGTGGAGTTATATTTTTAAATGCATTTCATCTGTTTTTTTTTTTACTGTAGATTTTCATATAACGTTTTTTAGGGGGCTCACTGACAACATTATCATTTAGTTCATGCTTTACTGTTACTTTAACAATATCAGATAAGTGGTCAGTGGTTTTTGGCTCAGGGCACTATAGGCTCTAATTAGCTTTATTCAGAGATGCCAGATTCATGATATTTTGTTCAGAGATTTGTTTTTTAAAGCTTGTTATAAAGTACTGTGCCAATCAGTCCTCTATTTGTTTGGAGTGGATTGAATCAGTATAGACATTCATCTCTCCTTGTTCGAGCTGGATAATATAGAAGACACATCAGCACTTTTGTTTTCTTGCTCTTAAATCCTTTCTTTTGAAGAACACTGGCTGTGATGCAGCATACATGCTTATCATTTTAGCCCAGATTTTCCTGGCTTATTAATTTTCATGCATGAAGGTGGTTGACTAATGATTGCACAAAACCATCCTGGCTGCTTGTTTAAGTGTTTTTTAGTTTGAAAGCTTGGACAGATGCTCTAACATCTTGTAATCTGTCAGTGTCAGTGTGATATGTTGAATTACAGTGCCCTCCACTAGTATTGGTACCCTTGGTAAATATGAGCAAAGAAGGCTATGAAAAATTGCCTTTATTGATTAACCTTTTGATTAAATCCACACTATTGCTAAGAGACTGTAATTGAACTAAAGTAACAAACATGTCACTGTAAGGAGATCTTATATCAGTATAAAAACATGTTATAACAGTAACATGCACGTTAAGTTACTACCCCAACACTGATTATTTTCCATATTTTTATATGCTGCTTATACCACAGTAGTTTGTTAATGATTACAATTTATTTTATTATTTATAATGAGGTCACACTTTGCATCCATAGAATGTCTGTCAAACAAGTTAGCTCCTGTTATCGATTAATATTATAATATAATCACTTCAACAGCGCTGTTGTATAAAAGATCCAAAAGTTACAAAGACCAAAAAAATCTATAAGTAGACACGTACACGTATAGAAATCAAAAGTGCGGGGGACGAATTTTTATTAAAAGTGCCACTTTCATGTAATTTTGTTTTATCATGTCATGTGGTTTTGTTTTTGTTTTGCCATGTGTCTTTAGTGCTGACTGTTTTAGTATTTTGCGGTTAGGTTGACAGGTAATAAAGGACATGCTGGGGCAACAGAAAATCGCTTGCCTTATCGTGAAGAGATCGTGAGTACTAGACTGGGAGTATAGATTGCAAAATTGGCCATGTTCTGGGTGGAACTGGGTCTGGGTCATTATTCTCAGGAGAGATTGACAGGAGCCACTAGCAAATCCTGGGCATTTGTGAGCTCATGTGAAAATGGTCAGATAGCACTTTCCTCTGAGTGAATTATGATGCACCATGAGCAGCAGTTTTGCGACAACCTTCACCCTTCCCGGTTGGTCGCTGTCATGAAAAAGGGGAGGAATTTACAAATTACCAAATTGGGGGGAAAATAGTTGAAAATCCCCAAAAAACATAATAAAGAATATGCTGAGTTTAAGCACTTGCATCCTGTCTATTACTGCATATTACACTAAAATATGGAAATCGCCCACCATCTTTTCTGTACATATATAACCAAATCTTCATATACTTGATATTGGTAAGCTATATAATCTTATTTTTAAATAAGCATTTTTGTATAAAGTAGAACCACATTCCTACATTTTGCTACAACAAATTAAACAATGGGCCAAGAATGATAGTCTATCATATGCTCCTATACATCTCTCTCTCTCTCTCTCTCTCTCTCTCTCTCTCTCTCTCTCTCTGCACTTGGGATCTATGAAAATGCAGCCAATGCACTCCTGCCAACTGCAGTGCAGTTGATTAATGTGGATATACCTACATCTACATTACTATAGTTCTACTTATATGTATACATCACTATTTCTATACCAGTTCATGTGGGAACAAAGCTCATTTCCATGTGGACTACACCTGCAAGCACATACATCATACAAGCACATAATATAAAAGGGATGTGTTTTTTGTGGACTTGGAACCGACACGAAGTTACAACCCCAACACTGATTATTTTCCATATTTTTATATGCTGCTTATACCACGGTAGTTTGTTAATTATTGCAGTTTCTTTTATTATTTATAATGAGGTCACACTTTGCATCCAAAGAATGTCTGTCAAACAAGTTAGCTCCTGTTATCGATTAATATTATAATATGTAGAAACTATTAATCAACACCTTCTGACCAAACAGAATCGAGACTTCAACAGCACTGTTGTATAAAGTTAGATAAAAGATCCAAAAGTTACAAAGACCAATAGAAATTCCAGAAGAAAGTTAGAAGAATATTTTTTTAAATCTAGATTTAAGGCTTGTGTTGTGAATGTTCTCTGTAATACTACTCCAGAGTTTAGAGACAAAGTTTGGGAAAAAAATATATCATCAGTACTAACAGCAGGTTCACTTAATGTACCGTGGCCCACATCCAAGCGTGAATGCATTGCTCAGCAGCAATGTGTTGGAATTGTATGTGGTTTTATACATGGTTACATTACATAAGCACTTTTAAAAATTTGTTTTATTATTAGCTACTGCAATATAAAATGTCAAAAGTAACCACCTTGTAAATTGTTAAAAAAAAATAATTGTGGTGTACCTCAGACTATTCCATTTCATTTCATCATTTGGGTTTGCCATTCACAACCTACTGCTCTGTAAACATAACCCTGATGCCTCAGAAGAGATGCTCAGGGCAATACAGTCCTAAAATGAGTAACATCGCAATATTAAACAAATAATAACAATATTATAACAATGTAATATTATTATGGCTTCCATTATTACCATTGAAAAGGAAAATCTCAAGGATTAATGAATTAAGGCTGTCTTTTTAAAGTGCATCAAGCACATAATCTTTATACTGTACATCTGATTTGCCCTGAAAGCCGTATGTTTTAGTGTGCCAGGATTGCTAGTGCTGAAAATTTAATTGAGGGCCTGTGAGCAGCAGTGTGTTGTCTGAAATCTGAAATATTATTGGATGATGATGTAATACCGAGATGAACATGAGCATAAAATAGAACAAGTAAAGTTGCTGACCTTTGCACCCATCAGAGTCCGCACAGCTTGTTTTTCCTTTACATTGAACTCCCAGGGTGTCTCT
Organism: Noturus placidus; assembly: GCA_022414735.1. Classification (NCBI taxonomy): domain Eukaryota; kingdom Metazoa; phylum Chordata; class Actinopteri; order Siluriformes; family Ictaluridae; genus Noturus; species Noturus placidus. Next base: position 113,518 of record JAFFST010047160.1, on the reverse strand, counting down.
ACTATTTTTTTAATGGTGAGAGAATAATACATGATTTTGCCTGTTTTTCCATGTTGTTATTGCCACCTTATAGATATTTGACCACCAGGGATAGTATGTAATTATTTAATTTACAAACATCTTATTGCTTATAGGGACATGCCTTCTGGGTAATGGGAATAATCACCTGATTCTCATATGAAATCTTTTGCTCACATGTTTCACACATTTTTCATATGTAGTGGATTTTTCACATATAGTATATGAGTCTTTAGAGTCTCAATAGAGATTGCTTCCACTGCTTTGACACAGCATCACTTCTATGAAGCAAACCACATTGCTTACAGTACACCACTGGCCGGAGAGGAAAATGTAAGTACAAAGAGCCCTCACTGGACACAGTAGATGCAATCTTCCTTGCTCCTGTGTAAGGAGCAGAGGAGGAAGTAAGCCTGCTACACTACCGGCTGGGCAGTAGACATAGGCACTTGGGAATAATCCGTCCTAGGATATCAGGAAGGCGTGTCTAATCAAGGGGTAAAGTCAAGGCAGGAAGGGGCCACAGAGATGTCAGAGTTTGCAAAAAGAGCCTTTAGAGTCAGAAGCTTCTCTGAATTTCAGTCTAAGGGCTCAAATGGGGTGCCTGACAGGCCTCAGGTTAAAAATGCCTTTAAACCTCTTTAAACGTCATTTACAAAGTTATTTAGTTTGTTGCTAGGTGCCACAAGAGATTAATTAGCATTTTATTAGTCATCGTCCTTGTATGTGTTTCGAAGAAGGCAGCCGGGAAGCCTTTGAATATTCAATTGTTAAGAAGTCTGAAGGTCTCAGGAGTGAAATCGGAGAAAACAGTTGATAACAACCAAGGCAATTAAGTTGGTAATTAAGTTTCTGTAACAGCAGCTTTGACAATAGTCAAGACTCTAAGGCAACACACAGGTTTATATACTGCACTCATTCAAATAATTTATAGTTTTAATAGTAATAACGTGTACAGTACACGTTAGTGTGCTCCACATAATACATACAGTACGTGTTATTTTTAAAAATTAATATGGTTTCTTTGAAGCCTTGAATGAATCATTGATCATTCATGGTATAAGAGGAATAAAATACTTCAGGATGTGCTGTTATTGCCTTTACTATTGCAGATGAATGCAATTACATGCCTTTCCATGTACTTTAGGAAAATAGCTGTGTTAATCTAGTACGTTAATACAAAATGGAATTTTGACATATGTAATGGTGTGCTGTTTCAGCAGATGCTGTTTGCCATTTGGCTCTGAGTCGGCATATTCTGATATAAATCCTCTCTAAACACTTTTGCACATTAGAGATAACTGTCCAGACCCCTGAAGTTAAGCTGCAAACCACAGAGTCTCCTTAGGCATGCCTTTAAACTTGCTCATGGAACATTAAACTAGATAAGAAATGCATTTGAGTTGTGGGTGCAGAAAAGAGCATGAAACAGAACTGTTCCATTTAGCCCATTTTCATTTGGATTTATTTCCCCGTTTCAGTTGCCCTCTTTTATATCCTGCTTGCTTGCTTCACAATAGATAACACTGAAATGCAGCAAACTCTTCACATCTTTAATGCGAGGATTAACCGTGTTGGCGAAATGATAAATGAAATGAACTTCTGTAATTTAATGAAAACGTTGTTATTTGGCCGTTTCGTTATTTTGTTTCATTGTACCAATTTTGTTAGTAGCAGCAGTTCTTTTCTTTTCCATTGTCTCTGTGTCACGGCGGCTTTTGGAGCTTCATTTACATTTCAAATGTAAAACAGCAGTGATTTGCTGTTGCTCCTGTTCAGTATGTATGACCAAATATGGATGGGAAACTTTTGACCAGTGGTACTCAAACTGTTTGAACCTAAGGACACTTTTAACTGTAAAGTAAATTCTACAGAGCCAAACAGCACACATTTATTTTACTGTTATAATAAAACTATTCAAATACCGGGCTCATTGTGTAAATGTGTACAATAATATTCTGTCTATTTATAGGGCCCATAGAGCTGTCTGTTTCTGAACTTTCCACTAACAAAGACATTCGGTCTAACTGTATTTATAGGTGGATTTGTTTTTGAGTTATTGAAGTTGGGATTAAACCAATTTAATTCAAGCAACCAGTCGAATCAGCTAATAAATATACGAACTCACAGAAGTCACATTTCCATCACTGTGACAATATAAAGACATTACAGATCTATACTGCATGGATTTCAACTCATTGTCCTACAATGTGATTCTATATTAATTCTTTATGCATCTTGTTTTTATTACCATTCAGATTTTTTTTTTTTACTGTAACCACTTTTAATACATGATAATCATTTTCATCGATCATGAAAAAAGAATATGTTTACATTGGGGCTGTGATAATGAATACCACTCAAATTATTTACACATTTGAGGACAAAAAATCCAAAACTTTATAATTAAAAAAGCCTGGGTTACGCATTTAACAGTATTCCCTGAGACGGGAACAAGATGTTGCATGAGCTTCATGCTGTGTAAAGGCCTCCGGACGTATCTGAAGTCTGCGTAAAATCACACTAATTTATTGGTTTTCCGTCGTCAGGTGCTGTGGCATTTAGCACATCATGATACATTAAAACGGTGCCTGTAAACCACGTCATCAGCTTCTCTTTGTCTGAAGCAAAGATGCAATTACAAGCATACTCTAATATGACAAAGCTACACATGGTCTCGTTGTCATCTCAGGGAACAGGGTTACATGTGTAACCCACACGTTGCCTTTCAAAGAGAACTCAACGTTGTGTGAGGTTCACGCTGAGGGAACGAGTATACACACTGTCATACTGAGGATATGTTCTGTCCAATAAGGTCTGTGTCTGAGGGTCACTGCAAGATCCTCGACCAAACTGTAATACCGAATGAATGTGTGTGGCATAGACCACCCTGCCACAGCACACACATTCTGTAACACACATCAGAAGCTGATGACATGGTTGACAGGTACCGTTTTATGGTCATGAGATGTGTGAAATGCCACGTTATGTTACAGAGTAACCGAGAAAATTGCAAAGACCTGCATTCCGAAGACTCTCCTGTCCTGTGGCGAAAACTTTGATCCACATCAAATTCAAAACGGTACATTTCCTCCGTTTAAACATTTGATATATTTTCTATTTTCTATTGTGAAGAACATATTGTGAAGGTTTATGTGATTTGCAAATCATTGCATTCTTGTTTTTATTGACATTTTACACTGTGACCCATCTTATTTGGAATTGGGGTTGTAGTTTAATTAACACTTAAAAATAGCCATCTAGCAAATCTAACAATGAGTAAGCTAATCTATTTGGCTACTTCAGCCCACTTTGCTGCATTGATGGAGGTGTGCATGGGAAAATACAGAATGTATTTCAATACAGTAGATCTAAAAATTGGATCTGTGTTGTAGCGCAGTCGGGTCAAGCCTCCCAGCTCATATGAGATGAGGGAAATATCGAGCAGTATGCTCTTGAGACTGCTGACACATGCAGTTATTTTACAGTATAAACTACCGGTATATAAATGTAATTCGAAAATCAGCTTTTGTGATCGTGTAGCATTCTACTGCAACAGTGCCACTAATGAAACACTAAAACAAATATATATATATATGGATGTTTAGACGAGCGTAGATTTCTAGCTAAAAGAGGAGGCACTGTGTGACTGAACACAGTCACTGTAAGTCTTCTCATAGTAGAGGTCTGAATTATTTAGACTAACCTGAAGGCAGACTATGACACATTTCTTATTCTCTTCCTGTTTATGCTCAGATATCCTGCATGGTACAAGATAATTGATGATCCAGTGTTAACAGTTTCTCTTTATCAGATGAGCCAATTGGATTTTCAGATGTAAGCCACCAAGATGCAATAAATAGATCAGTTACTGTTCTTGATCTGCAAAATTATTTTTCAAAACAGATTTAAGTCCTTTTTATGCTTGTTGTACAAGCTAAAATAGTGATCCACCCGTGTTGGGACATAATTTCAGGCCAGGTGTCATCCAGGTCACTCCATACACCCACAACAAACCAACAACCCTGTTTTTTCTTTCCTAAATTCAGTTTATTACACACAGTGTGGCCATCCCATAAAAAACATTAACAAGCAACCTAGAAGTAGTGAAGCAGTCCTAATTTATATCAGTTTACATGGGTATGCAAACACCAGAAGTGCAAACTTGCCATCAACACTCTACATTTCACTTATAAAAGTACATTAAATGCAGAAGAGAGTTTATACAAAATACACTTTATTTTTTTTTTGCCATTTTTCATTTACCTGTCCACAGTGTTGGAAAACGACTACTGTTGACTACTGTCACAGAATCTAAATTTATTTTAGTTAAAATTAAAGCATCTGTCACGGCTCCGCGACGGCGGAGAAGGAGGTTGGACGCAATTGCAGTATGAACAGTGCTTTATTTACATAAGTGTCACACAGTATAAGCCACAACGTAAATCCAAGACGAAATTCCGATAGAGATAATCCAGAGGCAGGCGAGGGTCAGGCGATCATGCACAGACTTAAACAGAGCTAGGCAGAAGACGGGGTGTTGTCACAGAAAAACGGGTTCGGTACACTAGTCACAAAACGGGAGCTCCAGGAAAGCTAATAGCTAACTGCTATGGCACAGAAACACGCAGACGGAGGTACTAGACGGGTTAGCGGAGGAACCCGTCTAGACCATACTAACTTGGACCAAAACAAACACGGGACTTGGAACCGGAAACCAGACTGGTCTAAACAAGTATACTAGACTTACTCGACGACAGAAGCAGAGACATACATACGGACATTCATACATTCAATATTCCGCCCCGAGTGCTCGCAGTTGCACGGTATAAATACACACTGAATCATTGTGTGAGATTACCAACAGCTGCGGGCACTTGGGGCACGTGACAGCTAAACACATGCGTAAATCATGGAGGAGACATGACAAACAAATGTAAACAAAAGTCCACGTGTGTGCAACTGTCAATGAAGTCCGCTACTGAGCTGAGCAAATGCAGCGCGCATGCATGGCGCATGCGCACTGCTTCCGAGGAAAAACATGACAGAACCGGCCAAGGTGCAGTGCCGCACCTGGCCAGCAGGGGGAATCGTGACAGATCCCCCCCCAAGGGCGCTCCTCCCGGAGCGCTAACGAACATTCCCCTGTTGGCGGTCCCGGCCACTGGGGCAGAATGTCCCAGGCAGAAACCAAGGGCCGAGGCAGACCTTGCTGGGCGGCAGGTAGTTCAAGAACGCAGGACGCCTCCCACAGAGGCTCGGGAGCGCAGGACGCCTCCCACAGAGTCTCGGGAGCGCAGGTCCCCGCCCGCCGGGGCTCTGCGGCCGGGACGTGCCTAGGCACTCAGACGTGGGCACGTGGGACACTGGGCTCTCGGGCTCGGACGGGCTCTCGGGCTCGGACAGGAACAAAACTGGGCTCTCGGGCTCGGACAGGCTTTCAGACGTGGACACCTGGGCAACTGGGCATTCAGACATGGGTGCTTGGGAAACTGGGCATTCAGACAAGGGCACGGACGT
>JAFFST010047160.1:94549-107681 GCA_022414735.1 Noturus placidus | reverse complement strand
CCCGACGACAGAAGCAGAGACATACATACGGACATTCATACATTCAATATTCCGCCCCGAGTGCTCGCAGTTGCACGGTATAAATACACACTGAATCATTGTGTGAGATTACCAACAGCTGCGGGCACTTGGGGCACGTGACAGCTAAACACATGCGTAAATCATGGAGGAGACATGACAAACAAATGTAAACAAAAGTCCACGTGTGTGCAACTGTCAATGAAGTCCGCTACTGAGCTGAGCAAATGCAGCGCGCATGCATGGCGCATGCGCACTGCTTCCAAGGAAAAACATGACAGACCCGGCCAAGGTGCAGTGCCGCACCTGGCCAGCAGGGGGAATCGTGACAGCATCACAGAAGGGCATTGTTTTTTTTTTTTTAAAACAAGCAAACGTTAATACTCAGGAATTTTAAAAATACTTCAAATACCTGAGATTTAACCATACTATATTTCATATAAATATATTAAACCATATTAAATTTATCTTATTTTACCCCTACCTGTCATCTCAGGTTGATCCTTAAGTGTGACCACTGCACAGAGCTAGTGCCAGGTTGACTCTCTCCACATTACTGTGAAAAATAGGAGAAAAAAAAAGTTTTTTTTCAACCTCATATATGGGCAGACATAATTTTCTAAATTGCCTAAATATCTGTTATTACAATACTCACTACATCATGACAATGTCTATTTAGCAAAATCCTAATATTGAAAATGATAACTGGATAAGTTAATTTAACTCAAAAAAATTGAGGAAACTAATTAAGTTTCTAAGGTCATAAATAAATGTCTTTAAACAAATACACATAAATATAACAAAAAATTATTTTAAATTACAAAGTTTGAGTAAAATTTATAACCCCAAAATTTTTACATTTTTTCTTTAAAAAATTAATTTATCAACTTAGAAAGTTTGAGGTAATTAGTTTTCTCAATTTTTTTTGTGTGTTAAATGAACTTTACAGTGTGCCTTTTATGACTCATAGCTTGAAAAAGTGTTGTTGTTGTTGTTGTTGTTATTGTTGCTGTTGTTGTTATTGTTGCTGTTGTGGTTTGCCCTAGCTGTATTTGCAATTCCAACATGTTAAAATAACACCAAAGAGGGATCCCTAAATGTACTGTTTGTCAGATATTTGTATTTAAAATTACTTAGTATTATAACAATACAATAGATAATGTGGTCTTTATGCATATTTTGAGTGGTGTAGTATTACTATAGTATAGTAATAGTGCTAACGTTTGCTAGTAGTGAAACTGTGGTTAATGCTTGATTATCTAGGTCAGTAATTTTGCTACATTTCACCGCTTCTATTGCGTACTCTTTTCCTCTCTGCTCCACCTGGCCACTTCCTCTCCATTCTTGCTCTGTTCATTGATGACTCTGTTCAAAATCGTTTGCCGGAGCTGAGGAGAATGGTAGCATTGCAAGTCAAGACTAACAGATTCATGGTTTATTATCGATAGAATGCCCAATTCAGAAAGGATCACTTGAGCACATCGGACAATCAATAATATAAAATAATAATGATTAAATAAATAAATAAATAAATAAAAAGCAGGGCAGCGCAACAGGGCAGTGTGTGTGTGTGTGTGTGTGTGTGAGAGAGAGAGAGAGAGAGAGAGAGAGAGAGAGAGAGAAAGATTAGCCTGTGAGAGATATCAGTGATGGGTGCCAGTAGGCGTGAGGTCTAGACTAGGCTGAAGATCAGAGTTAGCTTCTCTGTGGGGGTGCAAGTTTGTGTGCGTGTTTGATGGAGACATCTCTACCTTCAGAAGGGGCCAGGGGAGCTGCTGGAGATAAAGCAGACTTCTCTCTGTTTCAGTGCTAAATGCTTTATAGTCAGTTCTTTAGCTTTACCCTTTTAAACTATTTTCTTTTTTTTTTTCCAGCCCAAACTAAGGAATTATTTTTTGTGAAACAGCTAGAAAAAAGAAAAGAAAAAAATCCCTAAAATGTTTCTTACCCATCCTTATTCAGTTTAATCTCAACACTCTTATTGGTTCATCTCATATGTTCAACACAGTAGCTGGACTTAATTATTCAGGGTTTTGGGCAAGCAAAATATCTATACATGTGGCCAAAAGTATGTGGACACCTGACCATATGTGCTTTTTAACGCACCTAATCAAGATTTTTTATCCATCAGGACGCCGTGCGTACGTACTCGCACAGGGTGAATTACTGTAAGTGTGTCCACTAGGAGGCGCAATCATATGAACCAAATATGAATTTACTCAATTAGACATTGAAGCCAAAAAAATGCAAGTTCTGTGTTTTGCTGAAGGAAACAAAAATAGCCTAGAGGACAACACAGGTATTTTTCTTGCATGATTAAATAAAAACGTTTTGGCTGAAAACATTTCTCAAGTGTTTTAACTCATCTGTATTCAGCAGTATGAGCACCTTTTGTATTGGAGCATGGAACTAGTGTTTAAATCCACAGTTTTATTAATCACTCATTGGCAGATGCTTTCGTTTGAATTTTTATTCGGTTGCTGTAGTTTACATCACCTAAACTGTGCCTTTATTGGGAGTCTTGCTGGATTGCAGTATTAAAACTGGCCATTATAATCAACTACAGCTGTTATAAAGCTTTGCACTTTATATATTATTTATATTAAAACAATATCATGATTGTAGTTTTGCATATGGGTCTAATGGTCAGGTGTCCACAAACATCTGGCAATATAGTGTATTTATTGCCAAGCAAATCTACATCTAAAACAATCTAAACCATAAACTGGAGTAAATGAAGGATTATTATTGTTAGGATGATTCCTACAAATGTGTTGTGCACAGCTAAACAATACAATACATTGATAAGCAATAATGGAACTGGTCAAGACTGTCTATTGAGGTGGCCAGGATTGGTCAAGAGCATGTTTAGGCATGGGGGGAGGAATTGGGCAAGAATGTCTGCAATAGTAAGCAGGATTGATCAAGATTGTCCGTGGGGGCGGCTGGGATTGGTCAAGAATGTCTGTGGGAGCAGGAAGGATTTGAAATAATGTGTGCAGGGAATTGATCATGAATGTCTGTGGAAGTAAGCAGGATTGGTCAAGAGAATCTACGGGATTGGCTTTGATTGGTCAAGATTGTCTGTAAAAGCAGGCAGGATTTGTAAAGTATATCTACAGGAGTGGGCGGGATTGGTCACAAATATGTACAGAAGTGGACAGGATTGGTCAAGACTATCTACTGGACAGGCTGGGATTGGACAAGAGTGTCTGCAGAAGTAAGCAGGATTGGTCGAGTGTCTATGAGAGCACGCGAGATTTGTAAAAAGTATCAGCAGGAGTGAATGGGATTGGTCAAGCATGTCTGCAGTAGTGGGCAGGATTGGTCACAGATGTTTGCGAAAATGGGCAGGATTGGGCAAGAGTATCTAATTGAGTGTCTAGGTTTGGTCAAGAGCGTCTTCGGCAGTGTGCAGTATTGGTAAAAAAGTAGGTCAAGAGTATTTCTCATTTGTAAGTCGCTTTGGATAAAAGTGAATAAATGTAAATGTAAATGTATAGATTGTCCACATTTAAAGTCCCAGTGATTTGTGTTGAATTTAGTCTTTGTGTACTGATAGATTAATTGCATTAATCTGATAATTAATCTGATAAGTTTCTGATAATTAATTAATTACACATTAATTCGTTTCTATGGCTATGGTTAGTCATTTCATCTGCAGTCACAAATGGAGCAGATACCTACAATGGGCTGCAGTAAGAAAATGATGTTCATTCAGCTGAATTACGTAGACCATAGCTAAACACGTATGCGTGCATGTGTGTGTGTATGTGTGTGAGCGTGTATGTATCACTGCACACGCAGCCTCACTCTGACAGAGGGAGTCTGCTCTGTATAGCACACACAGTTTTGCTTTGGTCTTTGTGTGTGCATGTGTGTGTTTGTATGTGTGTGTGTGTGTGTGTGTGTGTGTGTGTGTGTGTGTGTGTGTGTGTGCGAGGACCACGCTGCAACATGTTGTGTGGACTGCGGAGAGAAGTAAAGAGCAGCTTTGGTGAGCATCACACTTCTTTAATTTGCTGTCGCCTTTTGAAGCGTGTGAACACATTGTGCATTGTACTGTATCCTGCACTAGAGATTAATAAGTATTAATAAGTAGCTATTAGAAGTGTGGTACTATAATTAGTTTGTGTGTTCTTGTATTGCTATATTTTTTCATGTACTGCTTTGAGAGATGATGTGGTTTAAACAAAAAAAAATTGTTTTAAATTTTTTTCCTTAGAGGAAACCTACAGGGAATAATGTACCATAAGGATTCACCTATACCCTTGTGGGTACATTTTCTTTATTTGTACCGTATTTTCCGCACTATAAGGCGTACCGGATTATAAGGCGCAGTCTCAATTACGGGGTCCATTTCTGTACTTGACCAATACATAAGGCGCACCGTGTTATAAGGCGCATACGGTTGTTACGCCAACTAAAGCCGCACAACGTTTTAACAGATTTTGGAACTCAGTCCACACATAAGGCGCACCTGATTATTAGGCGCACGGACCATTTTTGAGAACATTTAAGGCTTTTAGGTGCGCCTTATATTGCGGAAAATACGGTACCTTGATAGTAGTACCCCATCCTCCCCTTTATTCATATGTGTATGTGCACCAGGTTTTCCACTTCTACACTATCATGGCTCACTGTGGCTTATGGCTTGTTTAGCATTTGCAGCAGTTTATGTTCCACCTGCACACCAATAAATTAGTGTATTAGTGTAGAGAATACAAGACACCTAATATCAAAACAAATCATGCTATACACTCTGTAAACGTTTCTTTCGTTTAACTTGTATTGCTTTGTGTGTTCTGAATGATTATTTGTTTTATACATTTGTGTCATAAAGGAAGTTAGTGTTAGTGTTTTCCCTTATGTTACACTCATCTTAGCACTACAATGCTTTTGGAAAACCAAGCCCCTATCCATTAAGGTATTGATAAAGTTTTAAATCGCACATAAGGGAATGCCTTGGTGATGTGTTTTGGAATTGTGCCAGATCGCATGGTGATTTCAAGTCAATAAGACAGATCAAGTTATCTCGCTGGGATTTGCAGAGGGATTTGGGAGGCTCTGGTGCATATAAGAGGAACAGAAGCAGGAGTCATGCTACAGCGCTCCGTCTAATGTTCTCCCTCTGGGAGAAAGAGAGAGAGCGAGAGAGAGAGAAAAAGAGAGAGAGAGAGAGAGAGAGAGTGTTGAGCAAACAGTGTGTAAGAAATTTGTGCCGATAAACATGCTGTACTGTATATACCTAGAGGTGATTTTCAGTGTTGAGATTCTACTGGAATTTTCCAGTAATTTTTAAAGAAAAGTAAATACACATGTAAATGCTTCAAATTCTGTTTTATTTGTCACAGCATGTGTCCTAAAATTTTTTATTTGTCATAGCATGTGACATTATTTTATTTTATTTTATTTTGGCTCAATTACAATTTTACTATATACAGTATACTCACTGATCAATTTATTAGGAACACCTGTACAACTCCAAGAATTTCATGCTCATAGCAAACATCAATCAGTATGGGGGAAATGTGATCTAATTGACCACACCATGGTGTGATTGTTGATGCCGGACAAATGATACAAAAAACAACAAGTGAGTAGCAGTTCTGCAGAAATACATTGTTTACAACCTTGGTAATCAGAAAAGCATCTCAGAATGCATAATATATAATTTGAGGCAGATCGAGTTACCACAGTAGTAGACCACATCATGTGCCACTCCTGTCAGCCAAAAACAGGAATCTGAGGATACACTGAGTACAGGTTCTGATACTGGACAGTTGAAGATTAGAAATTGTTCTTCTGCTATATAGTTCTGAAAACGACAGGATTTGATAAACTGAGATATACTTCTCTTTTGTATGTATCTCAGCTAGAGGTAAAGTTATACCATTTTAAAATGTGGTTGCCCCAAAGAATAAAAATGGAGAAAACTACATCCATCCATCCATCCATCCATCCATCCATCTTCAACCGCTTACTCCTTTTCAGGGTCACGGGGAACCTGGAGCCTATCCCAGGGAGCATCGGGCACAAGGTGGGGTACACCCTGGACAGGGTACCAGTCCATCACAGGGCACAATCACATACACACTCACACACCCATTCATACACTACGGACACTTTAGACACGCCAATCAGCCTAACATGCATGTCTTTGGACTGGGGGAGGAAACCAGAGTACCCGGAGGAAACCCCCGACACATGGGGAGAACATGCAAACTCCGCACACACATGGCTCTGGCAGGAAAACTACATTTAATTAGTGAATTAATTAGAGTTTGCATGTTCTCCCCATGCTTTGGCAGTTCCTCTGCATGGCTGATTGGCATGTCCAAAAGTTCCCCGTCCAAGGTGTCCCCCGTCTTGTGCCCCATGCCCCCTGGGATAGGCTGCATGTTCCCCATGACTCAGTAAGGATAAGCAGAACGATAAGTACTCAGTAAGGATACGTAAGTACAAGAAAATGGATGGATGGGTGAAATTTTACCTCTTTAGTATTTTCACTAGCCATAGTAAATAAATGTCAGGCTAATTGATGGTATGATAGAATTTTCTTTCCCTATTTTTCACCATTGGCATTTTGATTTCTTTTTACCACACCAACATTTCAGATAACAATCTACCTTTTTGTGTATCATTATTGAGATGTACAACCAGAAATTTTACCAGTTGTCACCTTTCTCTTCCTCCCACACACAACACTAGGGCACACTGTTCAACACAACCAAGTGATCCATCCTCCCCTTCATGTCTTGCCTGTGACAAATCTCCCATTTTATGCATCTAGCAATTGGGAACTACTTATTACACTAATTGCAGCTTGTTTTCCAGATGCGATGTTGCTTGTTTTACTATGCGATTCAGGGGGGGTAGTTTGGGAAAATGCACTTGATATAATTGCGTGCTTTTTGGAAGTCGTACTCACCCAATAATGAACATAATCGCCACGTATTTTGCAGTAAATTGCTTCAGTGCTGCAGTAAGGGATATTACAGACCACAAAATAGAAGCAAAACCTCTATTTTAAAGAATTGTTTCAGATAGTGTCTCAATGTATAGATTTGTTTATATTCATTTCCATTTTATTAGTTTGGAATGCAAGGTTTCTCCAAGATGATAACCAGGCTTGGGATTTGGGTATTGTGCATATTGGCATTTCTAAGACAATTGTTTAGTTCAGACAGAAAGTCCATGGCCTACATGATACTTAACCCTCCATCCTGGCTCCCTTTTCCAATTGTCCGTTGTCCCTTGACTGTATTCTCTGTCCCTGTGTGGTATCCGGACAGACAGATTAATGTTTTCTGTCCAAAGCTTTTAATTAGTTCTGTGTAATATTGATTGCTTGCCTGTGTTATTTCAGCGTTGCTAATTGCTGTAAGAGGTCGTCAGTTCTTCATGAGGAAAGTAATAGAGCTATTATCTCAGTCTGCATTCTGTAATTCCTTGGCAGGTTTTTACTTCCCTTTTCCCAATTTGTGTTAAAAAAAAAAAGTGGTGGCAGAACAAGGCCCAAGATTGTATTAGACCTTTTTTCAGGAGAGAGGTAGGATGGAACACAATGGGCCGACGGTCAGCTTGCAGAAATTTTCTTTTTAGCAATGTTGAACCATCATATATACAATATGATAATTATGTCGGATGCTTGGAAACTTTTGTAGGCGTGTGATTCTCAGTGGTATGTGATTTGTGAGCAGCTGGTAGTGCTCCTTTGTGTATGTGTGTATATATATCTGTGTGTGAAATCTTACGCTGAAGTGTGAAGGCTGAGTTTACATTCATTTTGCTTTTTGTCCATGGCACAGGGCACAGTCCTCTTCCCTGACACGGGCTCTTTCTGTTCAGCGCTGATAATGTAGGGTAATGAAGAGAAAGCATAACTCCACTGAAATTCATGAATTTGTTTAGACCAATAACTTAAACCCAGTAGAACAGTGGTACTCCACAGTGGAGTTCATATTTTCAGGCAGCACATTCTGGTACATTGACAAAAATTATTATTTTTTTTATTACAAAGATGAAAATGATTCATGATTACTATGGTTCCTACGATTTTTATGTTAATATTGTATTGCAAAAATCCTATTTTATTTCCTTTTATCTTTGAACATGGCCCATGATTTTCGAGATTAAGGTATTTGCATTTTTGAGGCATCCGCATTAATGATGCATTTAAAAAAAAACAAAAAAAAAAACAACAACAACAACATAAACAAAGGCAACCTGAGTAAACACACAATAAAGTCTTTATTTTATTTTATTTTTTATTGAAGCTAAAAAGATATCCAACACCAATGTGAAACACTAATTTCCCCTTTAAACTGAAAATCTGGTTGTGCCACTTTTAGAAGAAATAACTGCAACCAAACGTGTCCAATAAATGGAGATCAGTCTTTCACTTACTTCTAGGACTAGGATTTACTCCTATGCTTTGGCTCATTGTCAAGTTCATGGAGCCAGTTTGACATTGCTTGTGCTTTGTGAAATACTGTATTGTCATATAGGTATTGAGCAACCCAGTGTGTGCGAAGTCCAGGAAAACATTCCCCACACCATTATACTACCCTCCATTTATCCATTTTCCATACTGCTTATCTTACACAGGGTGGTTGGGTGCCTGGAGCCTATCCAAGCCTATCCAAGGTGGCAACCCATTGCAGGGTTTAATCGCACACACTTTCACACACTACGGACAATTTGCAAATGCCAATCAGCCTAAACGCATGTCTTTAGACTGGGGGATGCAACCTGAGTACCCAGAGGACATTCTAAGCATGGGGAGAACATGCAAACTTGAATTTGAACTTCCAACATTTTGTAAGAAGGCAAACATGTTACGCCACTGTGCCCATCTCCATTACACCACCAGCACAGCTTAAACAATGCATGTTGGATCCATGTACTCCTATGGTTAATGCCAAATTCTGACCCTACTATCTGTATGTCACAGATCTCAGATTTGAGATGCTTTTCTGCTTACCATGGTTGTAAAGAGTGGTTATTTAGATTACCGTAGCCTTCTTGTCATCTAAAACCTGTCTGGCCACTCTCCTCTGGTCTCTTATCGACCATTTAACAACCTGTGTAGTCACTGAGATCACTTTTTCCCCATTCTGATGTTTGATGTGAACATAAGATGAAGCTCTTGAGCCGGTGCGGGTGTTCCTAATGTGGCTTGTGGGTCCATTAGGCTATTCAGTGCTATGAATAAGAAGGGAAAATTTTGGGGGAAACATATTCAGAACTACACTTTACATTTAGTCTGTGCTTGAGTTGCTCTCTGTGTGGATGTTTGCATGTTCTCCCTATGTCTGCATGGGTTTCCTCTGGGTTCTCTAGTTTCCTCCCACTTCCCAAAAATATGCTGGTAGGTGGATTTACTCTAAATTGTTACTGGGTGTAAATGAGTGTGTGAATGTGTGTGTATAGTGTCCTATGATGGACTAGTGTCGCATCCTTGGTGAACTCCCATCTTGTGCCATCTGTTCTCAGGATAGTGGCTACTAATAAATGGAGTCCAATAAATGGAATAAATGGAATAAAAGATGTCTGAATGAATTGGGAAATCCAGCCAGAGCATGTATGTCATTGTCTTAATGCAACACCACTTTGAAACAATGTTGATTAATATGAAGCCTCTCATCGTTGTGAGATTTGATATGACTGAGTCTCTGTGGAGAGAAGTAGCACGAGTAGACACGTTAGTTCCAGTCGCTAATTTGTCTGTTGAGCTGTGTCAGTAATAGCTTTCACACACACATACATCACAAACAGAATATGCTTGAATACTGAGTCCTTATTATGCAATGTAAGCCTGTTCATTAGTTTTAAGCTTTGAGTCTTTGACCTTTCCTGAACTAATCAAATGGTTTCGCAGGCTCAGTCATTTGTACATCACTTTAACGTCAGCAGAATAAGATTTACATTAGCCTTAGTAAGTATCTGGAGCGTGGCTTAATTAAAAGGTGTTTTGAGGCATGTAGTAGATATTCAGAGATGTGAGAACAGCGTGGAAGCATTCAGATCTACTTTCTAATATATTCTATGACAAGCTGTTAAACATGGTGTGAGTTGTAAAGCATCTAACTTTACTAGTAAACCATTTGTGTGCTGAGATATAGAACTGTAACTGTTTTGGTACAGTTCTGAATTTATTGTTATTGTTATTTATTGTTACTAATCAGAAATTACTCAAATACTGAGAAAATAACACTTATATATGTAAGCAAATTAGTGAAAAATACCTCAACATGGTTTTTCAAGTTAGACAAAGTCCATTTTTTCTAGGGAGGCAAATGATTTGTGCACTCCAGTATACTGAAACACTGAGGTAGAGCCATGGGATTTTATCCTCAACTTCCACACTGCATTCTGGTGGATTATCCATATTCACATGCACACGACTAACTATACTGCTGACTACATTGTGTACCATGAGAAAGGCACGGACGAATTAGCTCTTTTTTTTTAACATAGGCCGAAAAATGGAATTTCCACCTGTTTTGGGGATGCCCGTGTTCAGCACTGAAAATATTTGTAACCACTGTAGTGGGTAATGGCTCATATGAAAGTAACCACTCAGGGCATTGAGAATTAGAAGTATTTATTAATTTTTTTAACCTAGGTTTAAATGTTGGGATGTTACTGTGGTAGTTGTATACCTGTTGTATACCAGTTGTATATGGGGCGGCTGTGGCTCAGTCGGTAGAACGGGTTGTCCACTAATCCACTAATCGTAGGGTTGGTGGTTCGATTCCTGGCCCGGATGATGCCACATGCCGAAGTGTCCTTGGGCAAGACACTGAACCCTAAGTTGCCCCTGAAGGCAAGCTAGCACCTTGAATGGAAGCTCTGCTACCATTGGTGTGTGAGTGTGCTCTCATTTGTAAGTCTCTTTGGATAAAAGCGCTTGCTAAATGAATAAATGTAATACCAAGTTTTTCTATCAAAAAAAAATTTAGTTGTCTGTTTAATCTCTGTATCAGTGTTATTGTGGGGAGGTGTGAATTGTTTGGCTCACACCCCTCCCTTTTCCCATTGCCCTGTTCTTCAGTAACTAAACAGGATACGACAGTCATGATACTCTACACACAGAAACACAACAGTGTCCCAACTAATCTTATAAAATAATAATTTCTGCTGGCGAAATGGACCGCACTATAGAAAGGGTTAGCACGATTCTTGATATATATATATATATATATATATATATATATATATATATATATATATATATATATATATATATTTTACACTCATGAACTTACTAAACTGAATTGATTGGATGCTAAAGTGAGCCAATTTTATTGAGTTGTAGCATGCAGTCACTGACCGGATGAGAGAAAAGACAAGCTCTGGCTGTACATGCTGCAATGTTGCGAGTAGTTTTTGGGTTTTGAGTAGTTACTGGTGCCTTTGTATTTATTCTCAGCCCCAATATTTCTAATTTACTGGAGTCTCATTTCTTCCTGCAGGAGGACTTAAGCAAGCTCAAGCTCCAAGAGCATATGAGCACTAGCTAACAGTGATGGCTCCTGGTGGTACTATTTCAGAGTTCATTAATGATGTGGTTTTTCCTGCAGGTGTTACGAAGGAATAGATGAAAACTCCAAGAAATGTTTATTGATGGCAGGCCTGAGGCTTGCAGGGGGAGTATTAATTTATGTACCAAGTTAAAACGCACTGAAAACTGTGGTGCGCACGACTCATTTATCTGTTCACATGGAGAAGCACGTTCTCGTAAACATTCAACAGTTTGACAGCACAGCAGTCCAAAGGGTTTCACTTGACAATCCCATATTTATATGCCTTCTTGTTATTATAGATGTTGAGTAGGCTACACTATATTGCCAAAGGTATATGGAAACCTGATTATCACACCCATATGTGCTTTTTGATCATTGCTTATTTTTGTGTTTTTGTTTTTTTTCCCATTATTTTCTCATGTTTCTTGTGTTTGGACAGTTCTTCTTTCTTGCAAATTTCGCTCAATCAAATCAACATGTAAATAATACTTTTTGAACTACATGAAGTTGAGTTTAAAGGTCTTACCCAGCAACACACTACCAAAATAGAAAGAAATTCCAGAAATGATATCGGAAGAAGTTGATTGAAATACATTAGTCTGGGAAGGGTTACAAAGCTATTTCAAAGGCTCTGGGATTTGAAAGAACCACAGTGAGAGCCATTAACTCAATATGGAAAAACTCGTCGCAGTAGTTGATGGAGCGGGTTGTCCACTAATTGTAGGGTTGGCGATTCAATTCCCGGCCCGTGTGATTTCACATGCCGAATTGTCCTTGGGCAAGACACTGAACCCCAAGTTGCTCCCGATGGCAAGTTAGTGCCTTGCATGGCAGCTCTGCTACCATTGGTGTGTGAGTGTGTGAATGGGTGAATGAGACACAGTGTAAAGCGCTTTGGATAAAAGCGCTATATAAGTGCGCCATTTAGTGAACCTTCCCAGAAGTGGCTGACCTTCCAAAATTCCTCCAAGAGCACAGCAACTCATTCAGGAAGTCACAAAAGAGCCAAGGACATCAAGGGACCTACAGACCTCTCTTGCATCGATAAAGTTGCATCGATAAACACATATAGCTGTTCATGACTCCAGTATCAGAAACAGGGCAAAAATGGCATCCATGGAAGAGTGGCGAGGTGAAAATCACTGCAAACCCAGAAGAACATTAAGGATCATCGAACATTTTTGGAGAATGTTCTGTGGATTGATGAAAGTGGATCTGTTTGTAAGACAGGGATCCAGTAGCATCTGGCATAAACCAAACACAGATTTTCACAAAAAAGAACATCATATCTATGGTAAACATGGTGGTGGAAGTATGATGGTGTGGGGGTGCTTTGCTGCTTCAGGGTCTGGGCAACTTGCAATAATTAAATCCTAGTCCTAGAAGTAAGTGAAAGACGGATCTCCAGTTATCAGAAGCATTTGGTTGCAGTTACAGTGGTGTGAAAAAGTGTTTGCCCCCTTCCTCATTTCCTGTTCCTTTGCATGTTTGTCACACTTAAGTGTTTCGGAACATCAAACCAATTTAAACAATAGTCAAGGACAACACAAGTAAACACAAAATGCAATTTGTAAATGAAGGTG
>JAFFST010047160.1:81285-93606 GCA_022414735.1 Noturus placidus | reverse complement strand
TGGTTGCAGTTGTTGCTGCTACGGGTGGCCCAACCAGTTATTAGGTTTATGGGGCAATCACTTTTTCACACAGGGCCATGATGGTTTGGATTTTTTTTCACCTTTAATAATAAACACCTTCATTTACAAATTGCATTTTGTGTTTACTTGTGTTGTCCTTGACTATTGTTTAAATTGGCTTGATGTTCCGAAACACTTAAGTGTGACAAACATGCAAAGGAACAGGAAATGAGGAAGGGGGCAAACACTTTTTCACACCACTGTATTGCTGTTAAACCAGATTTTAATTTTACAGTTTAAGCAGGCAATTTGTTTTTTTGGTGATAGGTGTTGGACAACTTTTGGTTGCTTCAATAAAATAAATAAATAAATAAATAAATAAATAAAAACTGTACTGTGTGTTTTCTCAGGTTGCCTTTGTTTTATGTTGTATTTCATTTGAAGATCTAAAACTATTTAGTATGAGATATACACAGAAACATAATAAATCAGTATGTTTTGTTTTTGGTAATTCGTTGAATGTATCTGCTGGTTTCCAGTGGTGGTGGAGGATCTCCAGACTATAAGCATGAGCAGTGGATTTCCCCTGGCTCTTATCTTCCATTAGTAAAGTGTGTCTGCTGCTTGCTGTGGATAGATTGCAGTGTCAGATAACTTTTACTGTGTATTACTTGTATTGACGGCAGAAGGCATGGTGCTATAGTTGTTAGTGGGCTCAGGGCTGCTGTGCCCTCTGTTGTGTGTAATTTGTGCAGATCTGCAACTGGTTTATGTGTGTTTCTTTTCCAAAATTGTAAAGCGACTTTGTTTTTAAAAATTTTGATAAATTAAATGCTATGTAATAATAATAATAATAATAAGAAGAAGAAGCAGAAGAAGAAGAAGAAGAAGAAGAATTATATTATTATTATATAATATTATTATTATTATTATTATTATTATTATTATTATTATTATTATTATTATTATTATATCTCTTAACAAAAAAACCCATAGTTGCAGTTCTGAGCTTGTAACATTTATGGGTCTCTCCTCTTGTCAGATGATGGGCCTTACTCCAAAGGCAACAAGGAATCTACAGGTCCTGACAGTTCCCTTGTCTCCAGAAGACAGAGCATCCCAGGTACACTCCCTCTCTCTCTCTCTTTCTCTTTCTCTTTCTCTCTCTCTCTCTCTCTCTCTCTCTCTCTCTCTCTCATGATATAGTGCTATTCCTGCCCTGTTTCCTTCTTTCTTTTTGATCTTTAAGGACATGTTTATCCCTAATGCCCTGAGGATTTATGTACACTTCCTGCCATGATGGTTTAGTTGCTTGTTTGAGATTGAGAGCTTTGGGGATTTAATGCATGCCACTGGCGGCTTTCTCGCAGCGTTTCTGGAAGTTTGTTTATATATATATTCAGCACACTGAACAGAAGAAGGCATATTTTAGCTCAATGCCAGACCTACCCAATTACACGAGCAGTTGACCATCTCTTATCATGAATCGACGATTAAACATAATGGGTTTTAAATTGCTTTGCTTTGACTTTATTTCACAGAACAGTCCATTAATTGCATTTATATAGTAAGATAATGAAAATATGACACCATATTGGTCATTTGTTTAATGCTGCTTTATATTGTATAATAACTACTTTGCAACTGGCATTTTCTTACAAAATGTAAGAGCCACAAAGCCACTACAGGTCATCACAATCTTAAATAACACTTGATTAAATGCATTTGGTTGCATTAAAAATGTTTGTCAGCAATACATATTTAATGGAGCGTTAGACTTCATAATCATTTTTAACTTGAGTGTAAACGGGCATGGTTTGCTCAGCTCCCTTTCATGTTTTGGAGAAGATGTAATGTTAATATTTAAAGATTGGTGAAGTGGGCATGCACATGCATTGCATACTTAATTGGTTTTGTTTAATGAGATGTTCATTCTATGGTTAAACACACATGTTAAAAGCAAACACATTTTTCTTTCAAGCTTTTGAAACAGCCTTCCAATAATTATCAATGGCTTATGTTAATTACTCTCAAATGCAAATGCTGGGATTAGAGCCTATGTCTTATTGTGTCTAGAAATATTGAGTGTCTTTTTAAGAGGAAATTACTTTTTGAGAGTGCTGGCTGGTAGACTTATTGCCTCTATAATTAGTTGTAAATATTTGTTACTGATTGACCAAGAAGATCACGTCTCTGTTTGAAAGCAAATCTTTAATAAAGCTTGCTGATAATTAAAAGCTTACTCTCATAGCAGAGCAATTTCACTTGTTGTAATTCATTATTGCCTATAGTTTTCAGCATATACAGCATTATACAAAGGCCTATGGCTTCAACCCTTGCTTGCATTGCAACTTTTGACCATTGAAGACCTTTTCCTAAAACTCCAGATTGTGTTGCAATTTAAATGGTTGTGTAGGCCAAACTGAAACTGCACATTCACAGCACAACTGAATTAGCGTCCACAAGAATCCATAATATTCCAGTAATTCAGCACAGCCATTGCAGACACACACTAATGTACGCTGTTGTTACAGGGTGATATTTATTTTGTCTTCATTGAATGGCTAGTTATACTTGGGGAGTCAATGCCCGGACTTCACATTTTTAATAAATTTGTGTGTGCAGTTGAAAGAATCAAGCAATTTAAAATGAAGCATAATCTGTGTACGGAATTACCAGTCGAGATTTACATTAGTGACTAAACAGAAAACTTACATATAAACTTAGGCGAACGGTTTTCCAAACTAACTGGATTATCTTGAATACTGCATTTCTTGTGTAAATGCTCCTGATAGCAAATCATGAGGCATAATATATTGTAGGTGAATAAAAACTAACATAGGATCTACAACTTTCTAATGTGAATTTTTCATCGCGTAAATATGATGAAAATCAGAGTAATATTGGAACAGTGAAACTGATTCTGACAGCGATATGATACATAAACTTTAGATGAGAGCACAGATCACATATTTTAGTTCTGCTATAAAAGGGGCACATTTTTATCTGGAGCCTACATGTGAAAAGCCGGTAAAGGTTAATGACTGTTGTGTGGACAGTCATGGTGGCTTGAATGTAATAAAACATCAGTGGCAGTGTTATATGGGGTCAGTGTATTATTATTGTGTTGTTGACTCCAAGTTTTTGGCATGGGCTGTCTCTTTGGCTCCTGTGTTTTTGGGCAGAAGAGCTGCGGGGGGTGACACTGGTGGAGCTGATTAAGAAGGAGGGCAGCACACTGGGCCTCACCATCTCAGGAGGAACAGACAAAGATGGAAAACCTCGTGTTTCCAACCTCAGACCAGGAGGCCTAGCAGCCAGGTGGAGTGCACACACATACACACACACACACATATAGTAAAATTAGTGATAGTATCCACAAAATTCAGTTAACTCAGACAGTGTTGAAATAACACTTACGTAAATTAGCATACATTAAACCTCCAGTAATAAACTCAGGGCTCTATTTTGATCCTGGCACTAGCATAATGTATTGGTATAATGCCAGTATGTTGCTAATTTTACTCGGTGTGAATCTTTTTTTCTTCCTGTTTGACACTAAATTGTTATATTTGTGGCCAGAAAAGGGAAAAGCAGAAATACACTTAAATTGGAGTGGGTCATGTAGCACAGAAATAAGGATGTTCCTAGATATCCATTAGCATAAGTGCAAGAAGTAGTATTTTTCTGACCTAAAAGTAGAACACCTATTAACCTCTACTAAATGAAATCTGTCTATACTCATCCCTATTTATTTATACTCTAACTGTCTATTCTCACCCCCATCTGTCTATAATCATCTGTATCTCTCAATACTCATCCCTGTCTGTCTATACTCATCCCCATCTATAATCATCTGTATCTGTTAATACTCATCCCTGTCTGTATATACTCATCCCCATCTATCTCTAATCATCTGTATCTGTCAATACTCATCCCTGTCTGTCTATACTCATCCCCATCTATCTCTAATCATCTGTATCTGTCAATGCTCATCCCTGTCTCTCAGTACTGTCTGTCCATACTCATCTCCATCTATCTCTAATCATCTGTATCTGTCAATACTCATCCCTGTCTGTCAATACTGTCTGTCCATACTCATCTCTATCTATCTCTAATCATCTGTATCTGTCAATACTCATCCCTGTCTGTCTTTACTCATCCCCATCTATCTCTAATCATCTGTATCTGTCAATACTCATCCCTGTCTCTCAATACTGTCTGTCCATACTCATCTCCATCTGTCTATAATCATCTGTATCTGTCAATACTCATCCCTGTCTTTCAATACTGTCTGTCCATACTCATCTCCATCTGTCTATAATCATCTGTATCTGTCAATACTCATCCCTGTCTTTCAATACTGTCTGTACATACTCATCTCCATCTGTCTATAATCATCTGTATCTGTCAATACTCATCCCTGTCTGTCAATACTGTCTGTCCATACTCATCTCCATTTATCTATAATCATCTGTATCTGTCAATACTTGTGCCTGTCGGTCTATACTCATCTCCATCTGTCTACACTATACTAATCCCTGTCTGTCTGTACTAGTCCTTATATGTCTTTACTCATTCCTATCTGTCAATACTAATCCTTATCTGTCTATGGTCATCACTGTCTGTCAATAAGGTCCCAATTTGTCTATACTTGTTTTACTTATCTGATAATCATCTCTCTATGAATACTCACCCCTGTCTGTGTACACATGTCACTGTCTGTCTATAGCCATCCTTATCTGACTATACTTGTTCCTATCTGTTGTTTCTCATCCCTATTCTCATCCCTTATCTGTCTAAACTCATCTTTTGTCTATGTTTGTGCTTACAGTCTAAATTCTTCCATATTTGAATATATTTGTCACTATTTGAATATAATTGTCCCTTTTTGTCTGTAGTCATCCCTGTCTGTCTATACTCATTGCTGTCTACCTGTACTTTTTTTTTTTGCCTTTAGCAATACATTTTGGCAAAAGGGTAAATGAATAGTAATGTATTGGATCAGAAATCAGTTAAAGCACCTTATGTGACAAAATGGTGGAAAATACCATTATTCTGATTATTATATTTGTTTATAAACAGAATCATCAGCATTATCAATGTTGTTAGAATATGAATAGCTTTCTAAGTGAAGTAAATGAAACAGAAATGGATTCAGTGATTAGAATTATGTTGTCATGTGGTTCCCTATTCCATATGGCTTTGAAAGAAGGAAACGGGATTGCTGCTGGGTTATGATGAAGCATCACTATGCTAGGTCATGCAAGCCCAAAGGACAATGTGAATAAACAGTGTTCATTTCTCTAATTAGCATCTAAATGAGCATATGTTTGCCTCCTGTGGCTTGTTGAACAGCGGATAAAGAATTTTTACTCTGGAAGACTGACTTACCAACAGAAAATGACAATATCTGTTCTGATAAAGCTCTTACTCACACAACCGGAAGAACTACCTTATTAAAATAGTTTTGAAGTTAAATAACAGATACCACAATTGTCTACATTGTATTATTCTCAATGATGGATCAAATCCTACTTAAACTGTGCTCCAGGAGTGACCAGCTGAATGTGGGCGACTATATAAAATCAGTGAACGGCATCAATCTGACTAAACTGCGTCATGATGAGATCATCAGCCTGCTTAAGAACGTGGGCGAGTGTGTGGTGCTGGAAGTGGAGTATGAGCTGCCTCCAGCCGGTAGGAAGTTGAGTATTGTGTCTTTGCTTGACATGTGGCATGTTCCTCCTGATATTGAATGTCTAAGTGCATATATACAGATATGCAGATCTATCTATCTATCTATCTATCTATCTATCTATCTATCTATCTATCTATCTATCTATCTATCTATATATAGATATATATATATATAGATAGATAGATAGATAGATAGATAGATAGATAGATAGATAGATAGATAGATAGATGATAGATAGATAGAGATAGATCGATAGAAAGATAGATAGATAGATATAGATAGATAGATATAGATATATAGATATAGATGCCATCTCCGAGGGAAAGTGTTGATTAACTGTTTTAGTTTAAGCTGATAAAGAATTTAAATCACAACTTCTGTGATTTTAATTACAGCACACATTATTGACAATGCAAGTATTGAATGAATGGTTCAGCAAAAGCATAAATAGTGTAAATAGGTAGCATTCTGCTTATACCACAGCACTTTTGAATACTCCATTCTGATTGGTCAGTGTAATTTTCTATAATAGCTGCTCTGACAGTAGTTCCGGCTGCAAGATAAATCACAGGTTTATATTAATGCACTCGTTCTAATACATTATAGTTTCTATAATAACAGTTCATTAGCAAAGACTTGTATGGAGACACTCCACATAATTTAAGGCTAATAATATACAGATTTTAAAGCATGCTGTTATTTAACAAAGAAAAAAAAAATGTTAATATGTTGTAAAGCTTTCAGTAAAAAGAAGATTATTGATGGAGTTGCTAGTGCCAGCATTTTGTAATCACCAATACATTCTCCACCATGAAAGTCTTCAGGACAGAGGACATTGATCTTTGTGGTTTCTCTGTAACATGACAAGCTGTACTGTATAGAGTCAGTGCCCTCCACAAATATTGGCAATATTGGTAAATATGAGCAATGAAGGCTGTGAAAAATTGTCTTTATTGTTTAAGCTTTTGATCTTTTGTTAAAAAAAATCACAAACATTCTCATGGAGAGCAAACAGTTGCAAACACAACACAGGTTTATCCAATAAAAATATCTTTGTTAATTATATGTGTGCAACAATTGTTGTGGTATAAGCTGAATAAAACACTTCAGGAAATGCTGTTATTGGAAGATAATATACTTTGAGATAGTAACCACCCCATCATTGATTATCTTCCTATAACATCACACTCCATTGTGTTTTATTCCTTAAATATAATATATGTAGTGGATGTGATAAAAACAAACAAAACAAAAATAAGAAGTGCATTACCCAAATATTTGAGAATGCAAGCTCTTTTACTATACAAAAAAAAATTTGAGCTTAGTTCTATTGTCAATAAAGCATTAATGCTGTAAACTGAGTAATCCAGTTTCTGATAGCTCTGTAGTGGTCGCTCAACTGTACAGTAGATACATTCATCATCCATCACTACATGGACTATGAAAACAATTTAGTTTCTGTAATAAATTGGTCTCCAGGTGATTGTTTACCTGATGCCCTTTTCAGGCCATGTGGTTAAATTTTGTGATCGTAATTCTGTGATGCTTGTCTACAGAATCGTGTGTCTGGCAGATGTATTGGCCACTTTATAAGCTCAGTTATCTTGGCTGACCTTCCTGTCTATGTTAGTTTATTTACTGTATTGCCTGCCAGGTTGGCCGCCTTCCCAGTAAAATGTGATAAATTAATGAACGAGGTGTGTCGGCGCTGTATTGTGTCCTGTTTTTTTTTTTCTTTTTTTCCAGGATCAGACAGCACCTCAGGTGTTATTTCAAAGACAATCGAGATTTGTTTACACAAGGAAGGCAATAGTTTTGGCTTTGTAATGCGGGGTAAGTGCAGACACTTATATAATTAGGGTCAAATCCAGTTGATTTTAAATGAAAATAATAAACCATTGGTAAATTAAACCTATGGTAATAATTTTGGTGGATTCTGTAATGTATTTATTTGTATGTTTTGATAAATGGGACAATGAGCCGGTGTTTCAAGCAGTTCTTGTATTTTTTATGTTATATAAAGGAGGCTCTCATGAAGATTGGCACAAAACTCGCCCATTAGTAGTTACATACGTTCGGCCAGGAGGCCCCGCTGACAGGTAATGCTCAAAACAAATTTATAGCTTTTCTGAAATGTTAACATTGCTCCTGGCAGACACTTTTGTTTGTTATTTAACCTACTTCCAGTGCATATAGTTGAGGTCATAAGTTTATTTTTTGGGTTTTTTTTTTTTGCTTAACATTTGGTTTTCTATTTAGTCCTGCCCTGAATAAGTCATTTCACATAATTGATGTTTACATATAGTCCATAAAACACAATAATAACCGAATTTACACAAATGAACCAGTTCAAAAGTTTACATTTACATTACATTTATTCATTTAGCAGACACTTTTATCCAAAGCGACTTACAAATGAGAAAGATTCAAGCAAAAGTTTACATATTCGTTTACATATTCGATTGGATTAGATTAGATTATATTAGATTAGATTAGCCTTTCTTGCCTCACAAAGGAGAAATTTCTTTTGGGCAAACAAAAGAACACAGCCGATGTTACAATGCATATATAATAATCAAACTACAATTGACATACATTTACACCCAAATCTGTATAAACAACAAAACATGCACACCATACAATAACCAAACATACACATAACATACACCATTTCCATAACCAGTTCCATCCATCACAAAAGCCCTATACCTTATTTTACTTAAATACCCTGTACTTCAATATTTGACCCCTTTCTAACAGTGGCTATGTAATGTTGAGATCCATCTTTTTATACTGAGGACAAGTGAGGCACTCACAACTATTATAAAAGGTGCAAACATTCACTGATGCTCAAGAAGGCAACGCGATACATTAAGAGCCAGGGGGATGTAAACCTTTGACCACGATGATCAGTATTATTGTTTCATTTAAAGATCTTATTTATTTAATAAAAAAAAACCCTTCAGAAGCCACATCAGATTATTATATGTTTCCCAGAAAACAGAATAATAACAAAATCAAATTATGGCAAAATGTTAGGGATAAAATCATTTTTAGGGGAAAAGGTATTCAAACATCACAAATGACCAACATTAGTAATTTGGTCCAAAGACATTGTTAGCAATTACAACTTGCAGGATTTCTACATTAAGAGGGAATTTGGATTTTTCCAGTATTGTTGTTCAATTTTGTCTCATTCCTCTTGGCAAATTGTCTTAAATTCCCCAAGGTTATGAAGGTCCCTCTGATGGATCTGCAATTTCAAAATCAAAATGCCTTCGTGAGATATTTTAGCTGTATGACTGGGGTCATTGTTATTGTCTTGTCCACATCAAAACATCCATCTTCTCCCCAATTTCAGTTTCTTGGCCAATGATATTAAATGGTCCTCTAATATGAAAAGAAGCAGCTCATATCATGATGCACCCACCTCTGAATGGTGTTCATACACACAACCCTTCTTTATCTAAATATAATGAGCTGAATTATTTCCAAACAGTTCTACATTTGTTTTATCTGATCAGAGTATATTGTTCCAAAAGAGTCCGGATTTGTCTACGTTTCATGTCAGTGTTTTCAGGGGTGTAGGAACAGAGATGATTGTGGTGCAGTTCATTGCTTATTGTTCTCTGTGTAACTGCTGTTCCTGCTGCTTTCAGGTTGTCCTGCAATTCTTTTTGAGTGACTGTTGTCTTTTCTCTTACATTCCTTCTTTACTTTACTTTCATTAGTCTGAGCGCTTGTTGTGAAATCTTGCCTGATGGACCTGTCTAGGGACAAATAGTTGTTATTCCATGACATTTCCATCTGCATGTTCAACCCCTGTACTGACAGGGATGTTCATTTTTATATAACCTTAACAATAAGCCTTTATCAAGAACAATATATTCAGTCTACTGTGTCCAGATATTTGAATGGTATTGTACATCAAATTTAGAAAAAGCCAGAAGCAGTCACTGTTGTAAATGGAAGTTCTTATTTTTAGCATTCGTTATATTAGATTGATTTCTCACTTTTTACATTGTAACTTGCTATCCCAGACTTATTATGAAATCATTATTTCTACTTAGTTTCGCTTAAATCCACGTTCAATATTTTTTTTCAAGATATGTCATAAGGCATTAGTCTTGTGTATGTTATATGGTAGAAAGCAATACATTCCTGCAAGCGAGGACTACACCCGAAGAAAATACCCAAGACTTGCACTTTATTGTCAGTAACGAAAAAAGAAAAATGACTTTGCAATTGTTAGGTGCAGTATGAAATTGCGCTGTATGAAAGTGTATCCGTGAAGATTTAGGGTGAATGAATATATACTAAAACAGATTATAGTCTTCGGTAAGAAATTATTGAATGCACAGCACCTCAAATCAGTACAGGTCTGCTCAAACGCTGCTCAAATGAAATGTGACAGCTTGATAAATGTGCCTTTTCTGTTTTTGCTTGTTCCCTCAGAGAAACAGCAGTCCCTCTCTGGGTTAGTATTCTGCTTCCTGTATTATCTGATTGTACAGACATTCTGTACAGTGCAGTGTTGCGTGCTCTTTTCACGTGTGAATATACAAAGAAAAGGACTTTCGTTTTGAAGCATAAGCATATGGCTTGTAGTGATCTAATCATGGATACACAATTCCTTTATTAGATTTAATAAAACAAATTACTAAAATCTAATTAAAAAAAACATATGAGGATTAGCACAGGCCCAATATAGCATGTACTTTGTATTTGTACTTGTAAGTGTATACAATAGAATGTGATAGAATAGGAACCATTTAGAATATGGCACAGCATTTGTTTACTTTCTATTTACATTGGCGCCATTTTTTTTTTCACATGACCCAAATTACTCTATGCTGATCACTAATAGGTCGCCATGGTTTTAACTCTCGGCTAGTACAATGGTCATCTACCTCCTGTGCAACATATAATACACATAATAATATACGCTGATCAGCCATAACATTTAAACACCTACCAAATATTGTGTGCCTGACCCCATAATGCCACCAATCGAAGCATGTACTGCACAGACTAATGAAGGTGTGCTGTGATATCTGGCACCAAGACTTCAGCAGAAGATCTTTTAAGTCCTATAAGTTGTGAGGTGGAGCATCCATGGATCAGACTTGTTTGTCCAGCACATCATACAGACGCTCGATCGAATTGAGATCTGGGGAATTTGGAGGACAAGCCGACACCTTGAACTCTTTCTCATGTTCCTCAAACCATTCCTGAACAATTTTTGCAGTGTGGCAGGGCACATTATATTGCTGAAATAGACCACTGCCATTAGGGAATACCGTCACCATGATGGAATGTACTTGGACTGCAGCAATGTTTAGGTAGGTGGTACGTGTCAAAGAAACATCCACATGAATGCCAGAACCCAAGGTTTCCCAGCATCCTACCTTATTCCATTGTTGTTTGGTCCAGCTCTGATGCTCTTTTGCCCATTGTAGGAGCTTTCAGTGGTGGACAGGAGACAGTGTGGGCACTCTGACCAGTCTGCTGCTACACAGCCCCATACACAGAAAGCTGTGATGCACTGTGTGTTCTAACACCTTTCTATCAAAGCCAGCATTAACTTTTTTAGCAATTTGTGCAACTGTAGCTGTTCTGTGGGATCGGACCAGAGAGGCTAGCCTTCCTACCCATGTGCCTCATTGAGCCTTGGGCACCCATGACCCTGTCACCGGTTCACCGATTGTCCTTCCTTGGACCACTTTTGGTAGGTACTAACCACTGCATTCCAGGAACACCCCACAAAGCCTGCCTTTTTGAAGATGCTTTGCTATCAACACATCAGCTTTAAGAACTGATTGTTCACTTGCTGCCTAATATATCTCACCCCTTGACAGGTACCATTGTAACAACATAATCAATGTTATTCACTTCACCTGTCAGTGGATTTAATGTTATGGCTGATCAGTGTATGTACACCAAATGTTGTTGTTTTTTTTTGCTAGCTTCTTTATGCTAACTATCGTAACTATAATCCAACATATTTATATACTGTATATATTTATATGTATATATGTATGTACTGTAACTTACAAAAGTGAGTACACCCCTCACATTTGTGTAAATATTTGATGATAACTTTTCATGTGACAACACTGAAGAAATGACACTTTGCTATAATGTAAATTAGTGAGTGTACAGCTTGTGTAACAGTGTAAATTTACTGTCCCCTCAAAATAACTCAACACACAGACATTAATGTCTAAACCACTGGCAACAAAAGTGAGTACACCCCTAAGTGAAAATGTTCAGATTGGGCCCAAAGTGTCAATATTTTGTGGCCACTACCTTAACCCTCTTGCGCATGGAGTTCACCAGAGCTTCACAGGTTGCCACTGGAGTCTTCTTCCACTCTTCTATGACGACATCACGGAGCTGGTGGATGTTAGAGACCTTGTGCTCCTCCAGCTTCAGTTTGAGGATGCTCCACAGATGCTCAATAGGTTTTAGTCCATCACCTTCACCCTCAGCTTCTTTAGCAAGGCAGTGGTGGTCTTGGAGGTGTGTTTGGGGTCGTTATCATGCTGGAATACTGCCCTGCGGCCCAGTCTCCGAAGGGAGGGGATCATGCTCTGCTTCAGTATGTCACAGTACTTGTT
>JAFFST010047160.1:60228-80770 GCA_022414735.1 Noturus placidus | reverse complement strand
TTTGCCATGAGGTGTCATGTTGAACTTCCAGTGACCAGTATGAGGGAGTGTGAGAGCGATGACACCAAATTTAACACACCTGCTCACCAATCACACCTGAGACCTTGTAACACTAACAGGTCACATGACACTGGGGAGGGAAAATGGCTAATCGGGCTCAATTTGGACATTTTCACTCACTTTTGTTGCCAGTGGTTTAGACATTAATGTCTGTGTGTTGAGTTATTTTGAGGAGACAGTTACACAAGCTGTACACTCACTACTTTGTTACACAAGCTGTACACTCACTATTTTACACTGCTGCAAAGTGTCATTTCTTTAGTGTTGTCACATGAAAAGATATCATCAAATATTTACAAAAATGTGAGGGTGTACTTACTTTTGTGAGATACTGTATATATATATATATATATATATATATATATATATATATATATAAATTCTGTGTTTTTTTTTTTTATCTGTGAACATTTGAAGAATTAAAGAATTAAACTTTTTTAAGTTCAGTTCAGCTCAGTATCTTTATTGTTCCGCAAATGAAAATGAACTTTGCCTTTAGGTATAGCAGCTTGCCAGCATATGCATTAAAATTTTACATGTTCATTTCAGTTGAAATTTGAAATGGACTTTTAAAATTAGGTTGTCATTTGCAGAATAGGAGACTTTATCCAATTCATCTCATCCACCCCATCCACTCCACTTGGATGTTGGTTACAGTTTCAAAGAGCTTGAGTTCAGTTTAAAAGTATAAATATTGTATAGGTACTCACTATTAATAAAATATCAGAACATTTCCAAGCAAAATGACCTGTAACATGGCTTTTCAGTTTTTACAACATGTTTCCATAAAACTAATGTAACAGTCCAAACAAAAGTGTTGAGCAGTTCTGCAGTACCTTACCCACTGTAGCAGTAACTTCATCAGTAAGGGTTGGAATTTGCAAGAGTGTTGACTAACAAACCGTATGATTGGTCCTGCTTGGCTTGATGTCTTTTGCAGAGAGGGCACACTGAAGGCAGGTGATCGGCTCCTAAGTGTGGATGGTGCGCCGTTACACAGTGCGAGCCACACTGAAGCCCTTAATGTGCTGGCACAGTGTAGCCAGGAGGCCATCTTCCAAATTGAATATGATGTGACCATTATGGGTGAGTGGAGACATTGCACTTGACCTTTTCCCAGTAGCTTAATCCAAAGATTAACCATTGGTCTGGGCCTCCTTACATGTAACAAGCCAGTTTTTGATCATGGTATGTAAAATACGGCGCATATGAAGCAACATCATGTGTGTACATTCTTTATATTTTTAGTCATTTTTAACACTTACACATCTGGACAAACCTTAACAATGATAAATGACTATAACTACAATACTTGCAGAAATTAAACATAAAAAACTGAATTATTATATAAAACTCTATAAATTAAAATTGGCTGGTATTATAATTTTTTTTTTTTTTTTTTAAAGAATCTGTGCACTGTGCCATGTGTAGTATCTTTGTTTGTAATACTTATTATTTTTAGATTCAGTAACAAATGCCTCTGGCCCACTGCTGGTGGAAATAGCCAAATCTCCTGGAGCAAGTCTGGGCATCACATTAACTTCTGCCACACACAGGAACAAACAGGTGATCATCATTGACAAGATCAAAGCTGCCAGCGTGGTCGACAGGTGATGTTTTTTGCCTTTCTGTAACTACTGTTTTCTCAATTAACGTAACGTACATTTCTGCATAATGTGTGACAGTGAGAGGCCAGGTGCAAATGCATGCTATATACTCAGCATATTATGTTATATTTTTTTATTGATTCTCATACACTTTTCAGAGTACAACAAAATATATCAATACAGAATCAATATTTTTTACCCCGAAAACAGCCCCTCCCACCCAGGAATGTTTACATATGATTCATTTATTTATGATTCATGTACATGTAATTCAATTACATGTGTATCGTATTATTTTCATAAATCTATACAGAATCAAAAAAAAAGGGGGGGGGGGGTTAAGATGGAGAGTATTGACCATCCACCTCTCCTTAATCTACCTCCAGGGTGCATACATCCTTGAAGTAGGTAATAAACTGTTGCCATTTTCCCAGAAATGAGTCTCCGCTACCTCTGATGTTATACTTGATTTTTTCCAGCTTCAAAAAGAACATTAGATCTTTAAGCCGGACCGATATAGAGGGGGGTTGTGGAGAGGTCCAAGACAACAATATTCTGTGCCGAGTAAGAAACGAGCAAGCAACGAACACTAGCTTGTCTAAGGTTCAGAGGCTGACACTGAGATGAAACACTAAAGATGGAAATTAAAGGACAGACCTCCAAATTGATTCTAAGAATGTCGGACATAGTCCTAAAAAAGGAGTTCCAAAAGTTCTGTAGTTTGGGACAAAGTGCAAACATATGACTCAGGTTACAGGGTGAAAGTTTACATTTCTCACACATGTCAGGAACCTTGGGATATATTTTAGATAGTTTACTCCTAGAGAGGTGAGCTATGGACCACTTTAAATTGTATGAAACTAAGTCTAGCACATGACATGGCGGTACGTATATTATCTAATGCTCTGCCCCAGTAATCATCCTCAAGCTCCAGACCCAATTCCTCCTCCCAGGCACTAATGGTTTTAATATTGTAAAAATCATCTTGAGACCAAATCGTTGCGTATATCTGTGAAATAATGCCCCTTTTATGAGGATTCAGCTTGAATACCTCTTCCCATGCAGACTTTATAGGTAAGGAGGGAAACCGAGTGAATCGGGAGGAGACACAGTGCCTAATTTGAAAGAAACGGGAAAGGTGAGACGGAGGCAGGCTGAATGACGAGGATAATTCAGAAAAATTCACAAACACATCGTTGATGAAAAGATCCTCAAAGTGTTTCAGACCCTTCTGTTCCCAAAGAGAGAATGTGGAGTCTATAAAGGAGGGGGGAAAGAGGTGGAATAGGCACCCCGATTGAGGCGGAGATAGATTTAAAATGATGGCGAAATTGGAAGAAAATTTTCAGGGAGGTACATACTATAGGATTATCTGTGTATTGTGAAAGGGCTACAGGAAGGGAGGAGAACACCAGAGCAGGGAGGGAGGTCGAAATACAAGACTGTGCTTCTAAGTGGCACCATGGAAGAGAGGGGGCCTGCACCCAGATCACCAGTTTCTGAATGTTAGCCGCCCAATAATAATACATGAAATTGGGCAAAGAAAGGCCACCACTCAGTCGACTCCTCTGAAGTAAATTATGTTTTTTATTATGTTTTAGTGGCAGCCCCTGAATCAGTGTCCGTAATGGGTCTCATAACACAGGCAGGCAAAAACAAACAAACAAAAAATCATAACTGGGTCACTGGTGTTTATTGACGATGTGACTGCTGATAGAAGCAGCAGGATGAATTCTGAAGTGTATAGAGCTTTACTTTCTGCTCATATTCAGTCAAATGTGTATAGGATGGCGATTCACAGTACAGAAGGATAATGATCTAAAACATACAGCAACCCAAGAGCTTCTTAAGGCTAAGAATGTTCTTAAAGAGCTTCTTAAGGCAAAGAAAATCAGACAACTGACCTTGACCCAACTGAGCATGCTTTTCACTTACTGAACAAAAAACTGAAGGCAGAAAGACCCACAAATAACCTTACAATATATTGGCAACTATATACACCACATCTGTATGTTTGTACAGATCAGGAGCTTTACACGTAGGTGATCACATCCTCACCATCGACGGCACAAGTACAGAGCACTGCACCATGCTGGAGGCGACTCAGCTGTTAGCCAGCACCTCAGATGTGGCCAAGCTGGAGATCCTTCCTGCTCATCAAATGCGATTGACCAGCAAAGCTCAGGACACTGGTGAGTGAGCTTCAGCCACAGACAGGCATTGACAGATCTTGTGCCTCCTCAGAAATTTTACAATAATTGAAAAAAAAAAAAATGCGCTCACTGAATGTACATCAAGTCAAGTACATCTTATCTCTTTTCTCATTTGATCTTACAATTACCTTCCATGTTCACAAGCTGACCTACTGTGACACTTACAGTTCACATCCACCCTTCTCCTCCCCTTTTCCTGCTTCAGTCCCAAGCATATCCTTCTCTGAGACAGTTTGATGATACTGCTTCTAATCAACTGTGATTATTTGCATCAGGATAAATTGCACTAATAAAGCCTGAAAAAGGAATGCTTGCCCCTGTTGTTAAACTGTAAAGGTTGTGTAAACAGTCATTAGGATTTTTGGATGGATTCAGAGGCTTCTTTGTTTCATAATCAGACATTGGGGCAGAACAATGTCATTTGAAAGAAATAGAGATAAAGGTGAATGGAGTTATTGTTACTGTGCTGATTATTTTGCAATAGCAACATGTTCCAAAGTGATTTTATCTGCCAAACATTTAAATTATTAAATTTAATTTATTAAAGAATTACATGCCATTATTTGTTTCTAGTTCAGTTTAATGTTACGGAACATTCATTAAAGTTAGTTCAGACCATACTTGTGAGGCAATAGAACACAACTTCAAGACTGAGGTGCATTTGGTGCCTCTGAAATACGCTAGACTTACAAATTCTCCATACCTACTGTATGTGCTAGCAAAGGGCATCATTTAGCAATCATTTGTAAAAGTCGAACCTAACAAAAAATGTCCACTGGAAACCTCCCTTAAAAGTCAAACACACAGAGGGCTGGAAAAACAAAATGACTATGAACTTGCGAAAAAAAAGGCAGAAAGGCAATCACTTCTACGCCAATAATTTTTTTTTGAAGTGTAACAGCACCTGAAAAAGTAAAAATCTAGGGAAAAATTACAGAAAAGGTCTATTAGGTGCAAATTAAGTGAGATGTTAAGAAAATTTCTCAGTACAGACAAACCAGCTAGTCTTATTAGTGTGCGGGTCATAATTCATAACCAGTGGGCAGGCAGTGGGTGGGAAAAACACATGTATAACCATGAACCCACACTAAATGGGTATACAGCATCATTTTTTGTATAATTGAATTATTAGTTTTGTCTGCATTTATGGCTTTGTGTTGGCCCACTTGCATTATTTTTTGTATTCTTTAATTAATGCCAATAATAAAAAATTACCGGGTTTCACAAAATTCTGATGGTGGTAGTCTTATCCTGCTTAATAAACGAGGCTCAATGTCAGCAGAGCTGTATAATATTTTTGCCATTTCACACTATGAAGCTAGGCTTATTAATGTTGTATTTTATTTGTTTTATATGTTGTGTAGAAAATGATATTTTAAAGTAAATTGCATTATATTAAACTGAACCAATATAAAGAATATCTTTAATTTCCTAATTTAAAATATATGATCTGCACTCCCTACCTCCTGGCATACGCTAACAGACCAGATAAAGAGTATTTTGAGGGTTTTTTTTGTTGTTGTTGTTGTTGTTTTTTACCTAAATGGTTTCTTAATTTGATTAGATTTGTAATCCATAAAGCTAGACTTGTGATTTAATAAACAGTGGGGTGACTTTGTTGAGCGATCATTTGTTGTAATAAATGTTCTATTTTAGTGATTGGTGTAAAATAGGGTACCATAGTCATTTTTATACTATGCATTTTGAATTCTAATCTCACTGGAGTACATGGATAAGACCTAAATGAGGACACTGGGAGAAGGCAACACACATACAGTATGCACACAGCTATCTCACTCTGTCATATCAACTGCTGTCATGTCTTTTAATTAGCCTCTCTTTCTGCTTAATTCCGTCCCTGGAGCTTTGGCGCGGAGGCTAGATTTAATTATGGTGACGCACTCACACCCAGACTGAACTCAAATCAGGCTTGTGGGGGTTTTGAGCTCAGTTTGTGACCTCTTAAAATAGCTGTAATAATATACACATTAGGGTGGCAACCATGGTGCAGTAGGTAGTAACTACCTCACAGCTTCAGGATCCCTGGTTTGATCTTGTGCTTGGGTTACTATCTGTATGGAATTTCAAAAGTGCTCCTCATGTCCATGTGGGCTTCCTCAGGATATCCCCGTTATGCATATGTGTGGAACTTGCATTTATGTTGGGATCTCGATTTTCAAGTGGATTCCAATTTAAACTGGAATTCCGTCACTCCACGGACTCAGTCCCCCTGCATGAGAATTGATATTTTGTGACAGAAATTTCTGACAAAGTCACAGAATCTAAAATAATTTGGAAATGTTATTAATGTTGGGTCATAATTCATAACCAGTGGGCAGGCAGCGGGTGGGGATAAAACACATGAACCCACACTAAATGTGTAAATATAAAGAAAATTTAAAAAGGAAAGGAAAGCAATAATATGTGTCACTATTAACTGTTGATTTGGAGTTTGTTAATTAGCTGGATTTTGCTGGTTTGTTTTTGAAAGACCTGGACTTTGACAAGAAAAAAAAGTAAGAGTTTCTTGTGTTGGTTGTTCTGTTTTCTGCTCTAATGTTCTTCACAGTGTTCCTATCTTGGGAGAAGTATATCTATACTACACATGTTCATCCTACTCAGGTCCAATAAATAATCTGCCTGAAAGCCTCCTAGATGCAGTCCTGCGTCATAGATGCTTCCTTGTCTTTGATTTGTCTGTGTCAGTAGAAACACCTTCACAGAAGGAGAATGCCTTTTCTATTATGCCCTGCATTGCTTAACAGGAAAGGTTGTTAAGATTACAGCACCTCTGCCCTCAGGCCAATTCATGCATGTGGATTGTTCTTCTAGGGTGTAGTCACGCTTCTAGGATTCTTCACAGCGATGATATGTGGGTCAGCTCCCAGCAAGCACAAAACACATGCAGGAGGGCAGAAATGGGAAATGTGTATTAGAAAGTGTGCATCATATACCCCAGTGAGACTTTAATGAAGAATTGAAGGCCAGGAGTGAAGCTTGCTTTGATGTTACCAGCAGAGATAATGGGGGAAAAAGTATAATTTTAATATACTGGCCTTCACCTCATGAGAATTTAATCACATTCTCATTACTATCTCAGGATAAAAAGTGTGAAAATGTGTCATGACTTGGGATAGGGCACTAACTTTGAGTGGCTTTAAGAGTTGAATATTTTTCTCAGGAAACGCGGGTTAGCTTGAATTCATTATCAACAACATATAGTCAAAGAATTTGACATGCCTTTTAAAGCCAATATGGTAATCTCTTTACTGAATTTAAGCTCCAGAGAGTCACGTAGTGATGTCTGCTCTCACATCAAAACCAAGTTTCTTCAGGCAGACAAGCTTAGTATAATCTGTGTGAAGCTTGGATTTTATGACCGGTGATCGAAGATTATTAGGTCTCCCATTTTTCTATAGTTTCTAGATGACAGGAAATGCTACCTGCTTCTTAATGTCTGTTCTTTACTCGAAGGTTCGGCAGGAATATGTGCAGATTAGTCACACTTAAATTTCATACTATGTTGGAGGACTGCAGATATCAGAAAACGACTTAAAGTGCAAACCCCAACACACACACACACACACACACACACACACATTAGGTCACACGCACGCGAAAGGTTTAGGATATTTTAAAGCTCCTTATATTTTTCCCTTACTGAGAGAGAGGCTAAAAGTGATACTGTTTAGCATGCGTGACATGCAAAAATCCTGTCTCTATTAAAATGAATAGGAAGAATTACTGTCAGGTGTTTATACCACAGTGGTGTCCAGTCCTGTAGAGGGTAACAATGGTCTTGAATGTAAACTCTTTAAAGATAGTTTTGTGACGTTTTGCAGCCTGATGAGCATCAACAACTCTTTTTCTATGATTCTCAGAAATCTCCTTTGTTCATGTCATGATAGACTTCCACAAACATGTTGTGAAAATCAGACTCTGAAAGATTTCCATCCATCCATCTATCTTCTATACAGCTTATCCTTCCTTCAGGGTCACGGGGAAACCTGGAGCCTATCACAGGGAACATCTAGCACAAGGCGGGGTACACCCTGGACAGGGTGCCAATGCATCGCAGGGCACAATCACATACACACTCACACACATTCATACACATTCATACACTACGGACACTTTGGACATGCCGATCAGCCTAACATGCATGTCTATGGACTGGGGGAGAAACCCGGAGTACCCGGAGGAAACCCACGCAGCACGGGGAGAACATGCAAACTCTAACATGCAAAATCGAACCCCTGACCCTGGAGGTGTGAGGTGAACATGCTAACCACTAAGCCACCGTGCGCCCCGCTGATAGATCCCAGTTCTTTAAATAAAACAGGGTGCTCACTCATACCTGATTGTCATCCTATTGATTGAAAAGTCCTGACTCTAATTTCACCTTCTAATTAACTGTTAATCCTAGAGTTTTGACACTCACAGATATTTAATATTGGATAACCTTCCTTAATAAATAAATGAATATTTAAGTATAATATTTTTGTCTCATTTGTTAAATTGGGATCTAAATTTAGGACTGAAAATGTGTAAATGATGTTGTTTTAGGTCATATTTATGCATATATATATATATATATATATATATATATATATATATATATATATATAAACAAACTTTCAGAAATGCTGCAAGAGAGAGAACATTCTAAAGGGTTAACAAAGATAAACATTCTAAAGCGCCATTATAGTTAAATGTAACTCTAAAAAATAATAATAATTATGATGTCCTTCATTAAAAAATGTTACCCTTGGCAAATTGCTTTGGTGTAAGAGTACCAATAAGAGTACCAATAAGATTGACTGGGTTACAGTTACAAGAAAGCAATCAGCTTTGTGGATCACTTTCCTATAGTAGCACCCACTCTCTTGTTTTATCCCTAACATATAAGTAAAAACATAAAAAAAAAAAAACAAAAGTAAAAATGGGCACATGTTCCCTTACAACAGCAGTCCCTAATCTCATCAAAGATTCAAAGACGTGCCACATTTATGTTCCTTGAACTGATGGTACAAAAGACCCTTGAGGATATCATCCCAGTGGCAAGCGTGTGTATTTTAAACTCTCATTTTAGTTCTGTTTTTTCTGCTGTAGACGTTATGATAAAAGATACCTGCACTGATATAAAACTCTGTTGTTTTCAGACAAAATTGCACTTTTATCCTCATTTTCTCAGTTTGTTTAAGTGAATACTAAAAGATAAGGATACAATATTATTAGTGGGAATTGAATAAGCATTTGGTCTAAACTGAAAATACACCATATGGCAAAAAAATGTGCACACATGACCATCACACTTGTATATGCATGCTGAAAATCTCATGCATGGAGGCCTGGTGCATAGTTGGCGTTCCAGTTCATCCTACAGGTGTTCGATGGGGTTGAGGTCGGTGCTCTATGAAGCCCACTCGACTTCTTTCACTTCAACTTTGGCAAACCATGTCTTTATTGACTTTGATTTGTGCACAGGTTTGGGCTCTTTAGTTCCAGTGAAGGAAAAACTTAATGTCACAGCAACAAAAAATTGTAGACTATTGTTTGCTTCCATCTTTGTAGCAACAAAGTGAGGAAGAATCACATATCGGTGTGATGGTCAGGTGGCCACATAGTATGTACGTAGAGCAACGGCAGCATATCTCAGGCCACCCCAAATGCCAGCCAAACATCAACCAATCAACCCTGAATGGTGATTGAAATTATTATTAACTCATGTTTTGAGTATTATAATTTAAATTATCTGTGATGCAAAGACAGTAAAATTAATTTTGCACTAAATAACAAATCAGAAATTTTGCGAACTTTGTGGTGCATGAGTAGCCAATATATGATTGTATACTCAATTGATTAGGTGTATGTCTGTTTCTCTAAAGCATTGACCTAAACACCTGGATCAAAGCATGACAATTCACTATGTGAGGAGATCACATTTAACTAGCAAGCTTTACGCACTGCATTTGTTAATTGGTTCCTTATCCAAAATGATCTTTGCAGAATGGTCCTATGCAAGATTAAAAAGCAAATAAAAACCATTTAGTGAATTGATTTTCTTTTCTTTTCTTTAGATTGAGGTGTCAAAGTACCGGTACATTATCAGCATTTGACAGGTTTTCCCAGGCCACCACACATTTTACATTCATATCAGAATTTAAACATCTTTTACCACATTTAATCGCTATTTTACTTGACAAGCAATTATGTATACAGTCATGTCCAAAAGTTTGCGATCACTATACTATATATTATATACAGTATGTAAAGTGATCACAAACTTTTGGCCATGACTGTATGTGTCTCAAGTTTCTGTTTACTCTTGCAGGAGATCTCATTGAGATCTGAAAAAAAAACCTCAAGAACCTCATAACTAGCACTCAGGTATTCTAACCCTAGCAAAATGGTAGAAGGCAATTTGCGAGACATGTAGACCAGTAACCTTCTTTTTTTTTTTCTTTTTGTGTAGGAAAGTTACATTTTAAAATTGGAGTACCAACAACATCCTGTGAGCCCTGCCCCTTTCAACCAATCTCACATTAGTAGCTCTCACTTTCTGTCAAAGTAAACATTATAACAGTAAAACAGGATGTCTCTCATTTTGCAAAAGCTGTGTACTGAGCCATTAAGGAATTGGTGTGAAAGCACTCTTATAAGAACCATTGTGATTACATCATAATGCTATGTGGATGTCATGATTCTCGTTGAACAAGATTTTATAAAAGCCATATGGTTTGAAGCTGTCATGCACG
The DNA here is from genome assembly GCA_022414735.1 of Noturus placidus. Lineage (NCBI taxonomy): Eukaryota > Metazoa > Chordata > Actinopteri > Siluriformes > Ictaluridae > Noturus > Noturus placidus. Next base: position 70,132 of record JAFFST010047160.1, on the reverse strand, counting down.
TATAAAATGATCTTGTCTTATGCAACATACGTTGTTTGGAAGAATGTTGGATGAGATGCTAAAGCCCAGAGCAACGAACATAAGCATACTTGACAGACCACACACACCCACACAAATTTATTCATCCCGCCTCTAGCAGGAAGGACACCATTAACCCGATCCAAATGAGCTTCCTTGTTGTTTTGCAGAAGCATTAATTTTTTTTCCACATCACTGTTTCAAAATGGAGATTATCATTCAAATACGGCTTTAGCTGGCCTCCGGGACTCCAAACGAAGCATTGTGGGGATTATTACCAGGGGGAATATTAATGAACAGAAACAATATGACTGACTTTGTAGCTACACTAGTTTATCCTCTAAATGCAGCGAACCCTATTAGTGAGATAATATTAAAAATTTTTGTGCAGAACATTTTAATAGGTCATTTCAGCTAGTTGCTGTTTTTAAAAAATAATAATTATTTGTTGTTGTTGAGTTGTTAAAACCCATTATGCAAGAATGGATTACAGAGCATGACATTTATAAGACAACTAACAGCCGTCTCCGACGTGCTATCAGAAAGTTGGCGGTATTGTTTTTGTAGTGATGGTGAGTATTAAAATGTCATTGGGGCGTTATTCACATGCGAATAATTTGCTGTTTTAGTCGGGTCAAAGAATAGCTGAGTAATTCTTAATGCGTTGATGAATAGCAGTAGTGCATGTTTGGATTTCAGCTGGATGTGTGAAAGTAATGGTGATGTATGTGTGTGTGCAGTGAAAGTCCAGAAAAGTGACCACCCACATTCTTGGGACCCGTGTGTGAACTACTGCCATTCTCAGCATACTACTCACTGTAAGACTTCTACATGGATGTCCACCTTGAGCAATGCGTCCAGCACTCAGGACTACAGCAAATGTAAATATGTGCAAAAGAACATGCTGAAAATGACACACACAATGGTATCATTGCAGGTTGAATACTTAAATGTATTCCTTCCCATTCATTAGCTAGACACAATGAGCTTGTGTAACCATGTCTCATAATCTGAAGATATGTCGACATTGAAAAAGCTCTGAATTGTTCAATATGGAGGTTATTACTGTGATAGCGAAGCACTGATTCAGAGAAATCTTTCTCTGAATAGAGAAATGTTTCTGCTTCCTAATATATAAGTAATAAAACATGAGTGCTTTTATAGGAAAATATTCGACAATAAACGACAGCATATTAGCCCACAAATGCAATATTTAGTTAATTAACTAAATAAACACTTTTAGCAGTTTATAGTTACATATATGTTTGTGGAATGGTAATCATCAAAACAAGTTGCTTACATTGTAATAGCTATAAATAGCTACAAACATTTATAGCTTGACATTCTTGAAGATATTACAAAAAAGCTCAACATCCTGTCTTTGGACTTATTGGCTGTGGCTCAGTCGGTAGAGCGGGTTGTCCACTAATCCACTAACCGTGGGGTTGGTGGTTCGAATCCCGGCCCGGGTGATCCCATGCCGACGTGTCCCTGGGCAAGACACTGAACCCTAAGTTGCCCCCAATGGCAAGCTAGCACCTTGCATGGCAGCTCTGCTACCATTGGTGTGTGAATGTGGTCTCATTAGTAAGTCGCTTGTAAAATGTAAAAATGATATTTCTGTAAAGCTGCTTTGAGACAATGTACCATTGTAAAAAGCGCTATACAAATTGATAAATTATTATTATTATTATCTGTGTCAGAAAACTTGGATACAAGAAACAGCCTTAGATAAAAGCACTGACACGAGAGACTCCTTCCATAGATGTTAAATAAACGTTTTCATACAAAAAGGTTCACCATATCACCAATACTTCAGTGTGGGGGTTTTTTTTATTCTTTGTTTTGTATCTGTTTATTGTTGTTAGCTTTCAAACTACTATACAAGGCTCTGTGTATGTTGATACTATGCAAACAATAATGTGTTAGAACGAGCATATTAATATAAATGTGGGTGATTTGTTGCCTTCTGTTGGTGGCATGTTATGTTTAGTGGATACCATTAAGGACCAGTAATGGTTAATGTTTTAATGGTTAGCTGATGGTTTGTAATGGTATTTGTAGTTGAAACCACTAGAAGTTCTGTGATGGTTTCTGCCAGGGGGTTTTTCAGCAGGGATCCAAATGTGAGAGGAAAATATACATGAATAGACATGAATTTCAACAATAAAATTCAGTCTACCGCAATCTGAAATTCTGAAACTCTCTCTCTCTCTCTCTCTATCTCTCTCTCTCTTTCTCTCTCTCTCTCTCTCTCTCTCTCTCTCCCCTTCACTAGCCGTGGTCTGCATTAACTTCTCCCCTGCCTCCACCACTACATCGGGCATGACGAGTCAGTCATCCAGCACTCTGCCCCGCACTCCCCATCCCATGAGCCCCCGCAACTCCATGCTCAAGAGGAGACAGAGGAAAAAAGAGCACAAGAGCTCATGTAAGTTTCTTAGTCTGAGTGTGTGTGTGTGTGTGTGTGTGTGTGTGTGTGTGTGTGTGTGTGTGTGTGTGGTTTCTAAATCTAATTAACAATTAAAGAGTTATGAGTTTGTGTGCAATTGTTTGAGCATGGCACAGGTTGAACTTTCAAATCTTAGTCTCATATACGAGGAACAGCAATCACACTGAGTTTCCAGATCCATTTGCTCTTCCCTATGATTTCTTTCTAGAAAGTTTGTAGCTTCAGAGAAAATCTCAGTGCAATATAATATAAATTGCTGTAAATCTGAAATGGCCACTTCAAAAGTTCAATGACAATAAAATATAAAGAAAATATGAATTTGATACAGGACACACGAAAATATATTTATTACTTATTTATTATTTAATTAATGTCAAATCAATCATACTTCTAATTTATAGTTTTCATGCTCTCCTCCTTTTTTTTCTTTTTTTAGCAACATCTCTAGCCTCAAGTTCAGTGGGTCCTGGAGGTCACATAGTTCATACAGAGTCCAGCGAGGTCACTCTAACAGGAGATCCTCTCAGCGGCTTCGGAGTTCAGCTGCAGGGGGGAATATTCGCCACTGAGACGCTATCCGCACCTCCAGTGATCCGATTTATCGAGCCTGACAGCTCAGCTGAAAAGTGAGTGGCTACACAGACACACTAACAGCTGAGAAATGACATTGTTCAGCTTAGTGAGTTATACATAATACTGTGAAATTGATGGTTATGAAGTTAGAGGATATTCCTATTACTGTCAGAGTGGTGATTGGATTTGTTTAATTCAAATCCATTTCAAACAACAGCATGCTTGACATTCAGTAAAATACAATACAAAAATAAAGTGTGTTAATACTGACACGTTACTATTATCACCTTCCTATAACAGCACATCCCAAAGTGCTTTATTCCTCTTGAGTAATTTACCAGTTATAACATTTTTCAGAAAAAAAGACATCATGCTTTTTATTCGTTTATACACTGATGGAAAAACGCATTGTACGGGTCAACAGTTTTTTCAGGAAATAGTTTTCCAATGAATTTATTCACATGAAATTTTCACCAGACTTTCGAATTAACTCAAGAAATCCACCCATCATGAAATCTTTTTTGTGTGACACCTTGGTAATGAAAAGCCATTTTATATAACATCAATTTACTAACCTAGCTGATATTAGTTTGCACAGATAGGGGGTATAATTACTTTCTAACTACTTATGGACTTTCTAACTACTTATGGATTACAGCTGGTTCCTTGCCTTATCTGACCTTGGAGAACTACTTTTTTTTTAGTGTGTTCAGTACTTTTTTCCTGTGTCCTTCCACTTTATTACACATAACTTTATTTATTAGCTTTAATGTTGTGAATTCTTTATATGTGTGGATATATATATATATTGGGTGGCTGTGGCTCAGTCGGTAGAGCGGGTTGTCCACTAATCCGCTAATCATAGGGTTGGTGGTTCAAATCCTGGCCCGGGTGTTTCCATGCCGAAGTGTCCTTGGGCAAGACACTGAACCCTAAGTTATATATATATATATATATATATATATATATATATATATATATATATATATATATATATAGCAGGGGAAATAAGTATTGAACCCGTCAACTTTTTTTTCTAGTAAATATATTTCCAATTAAGATATTCACATGAAATTTTCACCAGACATCAGTATTAACTCAAGAAATCCACACATAAAGAATTCATAACATTAAAGCTAATAAATAAAGTTATGTGTAATAAAGTGAAAGGATACAGGATACAATGGCAAGCGAGCACCTTTCACGACAGCTTTGCTACCATTGGTGTGTGAGTGTTCTCTCATTTGTAAGTCGCTTGTAAATGTAAAACGAAAAAATGATATTTCTGTAAAGCTGCTTTGAGACAATGTCCATTGTAAAAAGCACTATACAAATTAATTAATTAATTAATTAATTATATGTAATTGTACAGAATCGGAATCTAACTACACTTCCTAGAACTCAGTGCAGCCTACAAATACTACAACAACTGATTACGTAACATGTACACCTTGTCTCAATCCACATTCACAGTTTAAAAGGACTTTTCACTTTCTTTGCGAAGTTTATGCTTTGTGTACTTTTGTGCCAGTCGTTAACAAGAATTTTGTTCTGGTGAAAGTCTTTCCGGTTTGATCTAGTTTCTGGATTTTCCTGTTTTTTTGCCTGAACGTTTGGATTACGTCCCTGTCTTGTTTGCTACGTTTAATAAAACCACCGACTATCTACACTTGCGTCCTCAACTGATTCCTGACAGTAATGTGTATACAGGAAATTAGTATTAAATAAGTATCTCCTTACAGAAAGCTTCACCACATCAATAGTTGGACAAATAACATGTTTTTAGTTAATCTATTAGGTTTAGTTATGCCAAGCGTCCACAATACAAGTCTCTGTGTATGACAATAGAATGAGCACATTAATAGAAACCGGTAATTTGCTGGAGCTACTGTAAGAGTCATGCTATTATAGAAAATTTATCAACACCTATCCAGTCCGAGCTGTGGTATAAGAAGAGTTAGGACTAGAATGGGACATCCCTATATAAGACAATGTCATATATATATATATATATATATATATATATATATGTGTGTGTGTGTGTGTGTGTGTGTGTGTGTGTGTCTATGTGTCATAGAGCTAGTCTTACTCCTAAGTGATTGGAAGGCCAAGAAACATTATATGAATGCATTTGATGTTTTAAGGTTGAAACATTACTGGTATTATGAAGCAACAGTTTTCTGGGCTCATTGTCTTCAACATGATGTTGTTGTAAAGAAGTGGACGTTTTTAAGCATCAGGGAGTAATTCTCTTAACTGTCGATTTTAGCTCTCTTACATTAGTCCTTGTTCCTGCCTTTGATCAGATGACAAAGAGGATACAGGCCCTATAATAATAATCCTCCTCCAGATTTAAGGCTACTCACACTCATTCTCTCTCACACACACACACACACACACACACACACACACACATAACCCCTCTGACTTATGGTTTCTTTCTTATCTTTCTCCAAGGCACTCATAAAACACTCATACACACATACCCAGTTATGAAATGAGACTTCCCACTTTATTAGGAACACCTGTACTTAAGTTCCTGAGATGCTTTTCTCCTCACTACTGTTGTACAGAGTGGTTATTTGAGTTGCCTTGCTGTCAGCACCAGATAGACTGGACATTCTACTCTGACCTCTCTCGACAACTAGGCAATTGTTTTATTTGGACCATTCTGTGTAAAGTCTAAAGACTTTACCCTGATGAGATCAGCAGTTTCCGAAATACTCAAACCAACTGGCACCAACAACCACATAATTTTTTCCCCATTTCCCCTGTTTGATATGAACTGAAGCTCTTGACTTGTATTTGCCTGACTTCATGGACATGACAACCTGATCTTATAATTGCGTAATTGTACAGGTAATAAAGTGGACAGTGAGTGTATATTGCACAGGGCTGGCCTAATATCCATCTACTCCTCTAAATAACCAACACTGTGTATGCTGTGTTCTATTACAAATTCATCTCCGGCTCTGCAGTGGTCTCATCTCATTTCATCTTCTTGTTGACCCTTCACATCCTGAAGGGTGACTCATGCCCATTTATATTCTGCGAAATGAAATGAAAATTATGCAGCATGAGGGCTCGATGAGCTGATGACAGCAGGCTGTGTAGTTCATTGGGAAAGATGCTGGCACATATCAGGCTGGATGTGAATTGATTTTAAATCAGAATTTGGGTCAAAACTCAGCAGGGATAAAGAGGAAGCAGAATTTCACCTCACCAGGCTGATTTGAAGTTGGTAGTCTAACTTTGAAAACGTTTAGGAGGCTGGAGTTTGTCATAGTCATATTTACGCACTGTGGCACACGAATTCTCATCAGATTATCAGAGTGACACTAGGCCAGTGTTTTGAATCCCTTTACAAATGACTATGAATAGGAATGGTTCTCATTCAGTTTGTTTTTCTTCCTGCTTGTGACGTGAGATGTCATGAGGTATATCTGAGAAGATTTCATGCTATGGTGTTGACTCTGGAGAAATTTGTCAATGTCAGTCTCCAATCTTGTTATAATGTCACTTTGTATAGAAGATTTTCCCATTGCATAGTCTTTAATGTTCAACGTTGGCTACATTTATACAAACTACGTCAATGATTTGAACTGTGAGAACGTGAGAAATTCCTAAAAGGACACAATCATCAAGTTCACTGTCTGTTACTATCGATTTTTAGGTCAGTTATTATTGTTATTTTTTGTTTTTCAGTTTTGATTGGCCATTTCTTTTTCAGGTTTTCTATGGTTCTTTACAAAGTCTTCTAAAATAAGTCTTCTAAGAAAGTCTTCTAAAATAGCAAACATTGTACAGATTTAAGGCTTTAACAAGTATTAAATTACCTTAAATCTAAACATACATGGTCCTAAATTTTATGCCACAAACATTGCTAATGAATTGATCCAACAGTTTTTAAACTCTAATGCATGGTCGGTTGGCATGGACAGCAATTTTGGCATGTTTCATAGTATTTATGAAAAAAGCACAAAACAACCCCAAATGTGACATCACACTGGGTAATCATGCTGCATAAGCATGCCAGCTCCTAATGCTTTGATGCTCGCTTTTAAGCTTATTTTACATCAGAAGTGGTGAAGCGAATGTGTCACCTCCTGACTGATTTGTGATGCTTTTCATATTAAACACATTTTAGGGCTTGAACACTCCCCGGAAATATTTAGCAGTTTCCAGTACTTATTCATGGATCACAATACATAGCTAGTAGTAATACTGCTAGGTTGCTCTGACATGAAGCATTAATTTTTAAAAGTGTGAATGCATAGTTTGATAAAAACCTACTGTATATGGACAAGACCTGGCAATTGGTAATTGTAAAGCTTTACGCTAGTTTAGGACCACCCGATTATTGTTGAAAGGGGAGAAGTACTTGTTGAACTTCCATCCATTTTTTATACCGCTTATCCTTCCTTCAGGGTCACGGTGAAACCTGAAGCCTATCCTAGGGAGCACTTGTTGAACTTGGAAAGTCCAATTTTTAAGCACACACAAAAAAAAAACTATTATAGTTTTAGGTTGGCAGATGCACTTCTTTTCCAGCATGGATCTCGATTAGCAAATGTGAGATGTTTTAATGTCTGTTTCTCACCAACAAGTGAAAAAGGATAAAATTACATACATTTCATTGCAAATCCACTTAAAGATGTTGTGCTTACCTTTACATTCACTGAAAAAAGATTATTCTTGGATTTTAAGGGCAGAAATGTTCACGTAGGTAAAATATGTAAGTTCAACAAAAAGTAAATAGTTTATGTGTATGGTTTATGTTAAATAGAAATACATATACATATCATCATAGCCACCAAGGACAATTCCTCCTCAGACCACTAGACAGCACACTCACTCACATTTTGAACTTCTTCTTTTGTTGTCTGCTCTATTTCCTTCTTTGATTATGCACACCTGTTTTGTGTCACCTTATTTATCTTCAGCCATTTCCCACTTTCTTTGTTGAAGCATTAAGCTCATGTTTGTGCCAGGGTTTACATGTGTTGCAAGATTTCAGTTATTGTTTGCTCTGTGTATATTTTTTTGTTTTCAAGTTAAAGCTTTCCGAGCATTTCCTAGCTTTAGCCTAGCTCCCTGTTGTTGCAGTTTTCTTTTTTTTCTTTTTTTGTTCTTTTCCTGTGATTTTGTCTGTTTTAGTTGTTTTTGTCCCCATTAAAGAAGTTCTGCACTTCTGCACTGCATCTGTCTCGCTGGACACTTATATAAATTAATTTAGTGTAGTAACATGGCCATTAAATCAACATACAAAAACTTCATATTTTACTTAAGTGGTTCAGTGTTTATAACCTAATCTACTTATGGAAAACATTTTGGTTGTTTTCTAGAATTTTAGTTGTAGCAACATCTGGCAGGGTTTCCCATGCCATCTTACACATGTAGGGAAAAACATTATTGTTTTAACCTTACTTAGATTCTTGAGTTCTCCAAAGACTTGAGAGCAAAATCTTCACAGATAGAGCGTGGTAACTGTAGCAGAAGCAGAAGTAGGCTAATTAAATGCAAGTCTGACATGGAACTTATACAATTCTCTGCTGTGATTTGTCAGTGTTTATACCTTCACATACTCCATGAGCATAGGGTCAGATGTAGAGTTTCAGCCTGATGAACTGTGGTTCTGTAATTCCTCAGCCTATAACTAATTTTACACTGTTTGGCCTTTGGACTATGTTTCTCTGGTAGATCTCCTTATTAGGTACTCCTTTAGCATTACTATGTAATCTGTCTGTAGAGTGGGTTTTTGAAATTTCTAAACATTATATTGGTTTACTAGCCTCTTTTCCTCATCAATCAGTGCGCATGTATAGAGAATAGGACACGTTGTGCACTCCTCGAAGTGTGTTTAGCTGCACTACAGCGTCACCCTCCGAGACTGGTAGCTATTCTGGAAGTTAGACCAAGCTGATGTGTGGGAATTGACCACTGATAAAACTGGAAAGAAAAAAAATGGGTTAGACACTTTGCACTTTGTCTGTACCTCGTTGCACCAAGAGTTCATTTGGGTGTGTGAAAACTGATCTCTGGTCCAAATGAAAATGTTGATTTGGGATTTGCTGCCATAATCTACTCCACAAAGTAAACTACTCCTAAAATAATCTAAAAAAATAATCTAAAAAAATAACCTACTCCTAATAATAATATTCACCTAAAAGTAGTCTACTTCTAAAAGTAAACTGCAACAAAATGTAGTCTGCACCTAAAAGTAATCCACTCCTAAAAGTAATCCACTCCTAAAAGTAATACACTCCCAAAAGTAATCCACTCCTAAAAGTAATCCACTCCTAAAAGTAATACACTCCTAAAAGTAATCTACTCCTAAAAGTAATCTGCTCCAAGGGATGGGCCTTGAATAACGTGATTGGTTGTTATATTACCTTTTTTGACAATTTTGACACTGTTTTGAAAGGCATGTGGTGCTCTGCAGAGTGATGTTTTGATAAAAAGAAATAGTGGAGGAAGCATTAAGAAAGCAAGGGAACAGTTGCTATATACAGTATCTCACAAAAGTGAGTACACCCCTCATATTTTTGTAAATATTTGATTATATCTTTTCATGTGACAACACTGAAGAAATGACACTGTGCTACAATGTAAAGTAGTGAGTGTACAGCTTGTGTAACAGTGTAAATTTACTGTCCCCTCAAAATAACTGCATACTGATCATACTCTGCTTCAGTATGTCACAGTACATGTTGGCATTCATGGCTCCCTCAGTGAACTGTAGCTCCCCAGTGCCGGCAGCACTCAGGCAGCCCCAGACCATGACACTCCCACCACCATGCTTGACTGTAGGCAAGACACACTTGTCTTTGTACTCCTCACCTGGTTGTCGCCACACAGGCT
>JAFFST010047160.1:47593-60208 GCA_022414735.1 Noturus placidus | reverse complement strand
TGTCAGGGTCTTGGCAATCTTCTTATAGCCTAGGCCATCTTTATGTAGAGCAACAATTCTTTTTTTCAGATTCTCAGAGAGTTCTTTGCCATGAGGTGACATGTTGAACGTCCAGTGACCAGTATGAGGGAGTGTGAGAGCGATGACACCAAATTTAACACACCTGCTCCCCATTCACACCTGAGACCTTGTAACACTAACAAGTCACATGACACCGGGGAGGGAAAATGGTTAATTGGGCCCAATTTGGACCTTTTCACTTAGGGGTGTACTCACTTTTGTTGCCAGTGTTTTAGACATTAATGGCTGTGTGTTGAGTTATTTTGAGGGGACAATAAATTTACACTGTTACACAAGCTGTACACTCACTACTTTACATTGTAGCAAAGTGTCATTTCTTCAGTGTTGTCACATGAAAAGATATCAAATATTTACAAAAATGTAAGGGCGTACTCACTTTTGTGAGATACTGTACAAACCAATTAAATATTATCTTTCATTCTGCAAAATTTTCGTCTACACAAAGAAACATGATTGGCTAACCGTTCTGTGGTTTGAAAGGATTCATCTGTGTAAAAACAAACCTAGTCTAAAGAGAATTATGAAAGCACTCTTAAGTAGCACTTACACCAGATTTTTGCCTTGCAAATTTGGCAGGCTAGCACTAGCAAACTAGCTTACTGTTTGTGATTGATAAGATTCATAATGTTAACAGTGGACCAGAAAAAGCAGAAATTGTAAGGTTCTCCATGTTCAGTCTTCTAGACAGACATTACCTCACCCACTCACTCTTGATTTCTATTGGTTCACACTGACAAGATTGATGGATTCACAGAGTAAAAAATTAAATTGGAGGAAGTGGATACAACATTTACTGCTATGGGAAGTGAATCTCTTTTTCATCTTCCATTCTAGTGAACAGGCTTCTCCAACTTTATTTGCAGGTAGTATGACTGCGGCTATAGCCTCCCTGGCTTAACAATCCAAGGAGCTGCTTTATCCTGGTGAGGGTGCCGGTGAATCCGGATCTATCCCGGGAATACTGGGCGTAAGCCAGGAGTTGAAAGCTCAGGATTGAATCCCTGGAGCTGTGTGCCAATGCTACCCACCATGAAGCCAATGCTAATGCTACCAATGAAGCCAACACTAATGCTACCAATGAAGCCAATGCTACCATGAAGTAGTGCAGTGATGATTTTGCTTCTTAATACCTGACTAATGCTATCTGATGCTAGGCTGAATGAAATAAACAAGTTACATTTTCATCCGTAGGTGCACTCATTTACATATAACCATAACAATACTGTCTTTCTGTTAATGTTTATGATCAGATTGGTGATCCTACCTTGTCATGAATTGAATCATCTGCATGAATTTACGATGATTCAGTTAATGGAGCCTTTGATGGACATGAATGTGTTTGGGTGCACATAAAACATGAGTCATGCTTGAAAATGGAGCATAAGAGATGACAGTAGTACTTAACTGATAGCTGTGGAAAGAATTACCCATTTATTACTTGTATGCAATCCCAAAAGTAATGGCTTTGTTAGATTCTATTTAATGATAGGATTGCAGAAATCACAGTAAAAGTCACTCATTTCCATTTCATTGCAGTTATATGGCAGATGTATTCTCATTTACATTTATAATTACAGGAAACAATGCTATGTTTGATTAGTGCAGCTCATTATTATTCTGCTGACACATTTTTACCGCCTCACATCAATCAAGTCCTCAAGTGGCACTTTCTTTCTGTTCTGCAAATTATTTCATCATGGGATGTATCAAAGGTCTTACTGTGTCTTACTGTGTTAAAAAACAAAAAACAAACATGTTGCACAAGGTTGCAGTAGATGTGAGAGTTCAATATTAGATAGGGACTCAGATCTTTTTTTTTCTTGGTTACGTCAAAGATACTTGGCATTGTTTTTAATGTTGGCTTGATTGGCAGGTGTGGGCTGCTCCAGGTTGGTGATCGGCTCTTGTCAATCAATGGCATTCCCACAGAGGATGGCACGATGGAGGAGGCCAATCAGCTGCTCCGAGATGCTGCATTGACTAATAAGGTCATGCTAGAGATTGAGTTTGATGTAGCAGGTTTGTATATTCAAGTAGATACCATGAATCTGCAAGATTTCAAGAAAATACACTAGCAAAATGTGGACACCTAACCTATCACACCCAATATGTGCTTTTTGAACATCGCATTGCAGATTTGGTCCTCCCTTAGCTGTTATAATAACCTCCAATCTTCTGAGAAGGTTTTCCACCAGAGTTTGGAATATGGCTATGGGGATTTGCGATCATTCAGCCACAAGACCATTAGTAATGTCTGGCACTGATTTCAGGTGAGGAGGACTGGGGTGCAGATGACCTTCCAGTTCATGAATTCAGGGCTCTTGTTGACCTTGTCAAACCAGATCTGAGCTGTTCGGGCAAGGTCCCTTAATTTCAGTGATAAAGAAACGGTACTTTTACAGCATACACAGCCATTCTAGACAATTCTATGATTGGGAAGACCTATATATTGGTTTGAAGGTCAGGTGTCCAGAAATGTTTGGCCTTAGAGTGTACTCTATACTTTTTATATTTCATATGGAATACATTACAATCAGACTCCTTTTGCTATTCAATAGAGTCAGTAGTGCCCAGTAGCGGTACCTTTCATGTGAAGCTGCCAAAGAAGAGAGGAGTCGAGCTTGGGATCACAATCAGTGGTAAGAGCCAACTTAATTCATGCATGCATTCTTATTAGTTTTTCTTTCTCCCTGGCTTCATTTCAAATGAATAATTCTGCAAAAGAAATGTTTACACAATCTTCCACAAGACAGGTTTAGTATCAGACATCTTTACTGGAGCCATATGCTGTAGCTAACAAGTAATGGAACTCTTACTCAAAATCGTTTCAATAAATACACTCATAGATATTCATTTACTTGCTTGAAATTGTGTTGTTGAACTATATAATCTCATTTGTATCACATTCATCTAATTTTATCAATGTTATCATTTACAAACCTTGCACATCTGTCCTTCATTGTTTACAAGACACAACGACAAGCTAGTTCTAAAAGTGGAACTACTTTTACTATGGTGTAGCGGTGCAATTTGTGGCACAATTAGAGAACTGAAACACTTTGTATATACACATTGGTTTCTTGGGTTTTTTTTTTTTTTTTTTTTTTTTTTTTTTTTTAGAAGTTTAAACATGTAAGGAATAAGCCATAATGATGTGTGGTTATAGGAAATCAATGTTACTGTTACCACCCTCTCTGTCCTTGCTTATTTTACTAATAGCACACTCCAAATAGTTTTATTCCTGTTACATTTTTATACCACTTACATTATAGTGGTATAAAAGAGTTTTATACCACTTACATTATAGCAGCTATAATGCTATATAACAGTTGTTCTAGTTTTACTCATTTTTTTTCTCTCACTCTAGAACATGAACCTGTAATTTACCTTGCAACTGACAAAATATTATAGTCATGTGTTTATAGAAAATTAATCAACACTGTCAGGCCAGGCAGATTTGAGAAACCCACAGTGCTGTGGTCTCCTATGCAGTGGAACTTCACTTCTCTCTCTCCTACACTGTCTCATGACTTGTTAACTTAGTCTGCCTTCTCTTCTCCATTTGATGAATTCCCCTTTGACAACCTTGCTTTTTGGATCCTTCGTTCTAAAAAAAAAAAAAGCCTCTTCTGGTTTTCTTTTTAAGCATATTTAATGTAATGTCATATCCCAGGCCCACTGACGTTCAATATATCCTTCAGTAAGGCCTTTGGCTCTTTTATGTTCGTGTTTAAACTGAACTGGTATCAATCATAATCTGGCAGCATCAGCAAATCTTGAAGCAGAACTATTCTCAAATCCACATCTGTCAGCTTTGATCTGTAATCCAGTTTCATTCTTCACACACACAAACATGATCCAGCCTTCACTTCTACTCGGTTCCTTTCTTCAGCTCACATTCTGGACATGTGCTTCTTACAGGGGTTCATGACATGTAACCAGGGGGTCTGCCTTACATTACCATTTACCTTTTATCCAAAGTGACTTACAAATGAGGAAATACAAGCAAAGGGATATATCAAGCAGAGAACTATAGTAGTGCACAGAGTAGAGGAGTAAGAGTTAGTGTACAGTAAGTACAGATTATTTATTTTTGTAATAATGAGGGCGGATGTGGGGGGGGGGTCAAGTTAGGGGTTAATTAAGTGTTCGCGGAAGAGGTGGGCCTTTAGCTGTTTTTTCATGATTGAAAATTCAAGTTCATTCCACCACTAAGGGACAGTCAGTTTGAAGGTTCTGGAAAGGGACCTCTTGGCTCACTAAGTAGGCACTACCAGGTGTAGTGCAGGTTGCGTGAAGGAATGTAAAACTCAAGGAGCGTGTTGAGGTAGAGCAGTGCTGTTCCATACAAGGTCGTGTACAAAAGAAACAAAACCTTAAATTTGATGCAGGCAGCTTCAGGAAGCCAGTGGTGGGAGATGAAGAGGGTTGTGACATGGGTTCTTTTGGGCTGTTTGAAGACGAGGCATGCTGCTGCATTTTGAATCATCTGAAGGAGTTTGATGTTGCTGGCTGGGAGACCCGAGAGTAGTGCATTTCAATATTCCAGTTTTGAGTTAGCAAGAGCCTGGACTTGTAGCTGTGTAGCCTGTTCGGTGAGATAGGGTCTGATTTTCTTGATGTTGTACAGAATTAACGTACAGGATGAAGTATAAATGGAAAAGAGCAGTGGACCCAGAACTGGCCCCTGAGGAACCCCAGTTGTGAGTTGCTGAGTTTAAGAAACCCCTACCCTCCACAATACCTTGAAGGATCGGTGAGAGAGATAGGATTCCACCTAGCACAGAGCTGTTCCCGTGATGCCTAGTCCGGAAAGACTTGACAGGAGTATCTGATGAGTCACAGTGTCAAAAGCAGCAGAGAGATCAAGTAAGATGAGGACAGATGATCTGCAGATTGATCTTGCTAGTCATAAGGCTTCACAGCCGGAAAGCAGAGCAGTCTCCATGGATTGACTCTGTGACTGCTTTTGAAGCCAGACAGCTTGGTGTCCAGGAGGTTGTTCTGTGTGAGAAAACAGCAGAAGACAAGAGGAGACAGGAGATAGAAGTTCTTAGTGTTCTGGTAGGAGAGTAAGTGTGAAGAGGGTCAATAAAGTACTGTGGAGAAAGATCAGAATGAACTTTATATACATAAATAAGAATTGTAAAATAAATTCTGAACTTAACAGGAATCTAGTGAAGAGATGCCAAAATTGGGGAAATATGATCCCTCTTTTTGATCCCTGTTTAAAATCTAGCTGCTGCATTTTTCCTAAGCTGCAAGTGAGATAAGGCAGATTGAGGAAGGCCAGCATACAGAGAATACACTAGTCCAACAGTGCTGTAGTAAGAACGTGAATCACAGAGAAACATGGACGTCCAGGAAGACGGGGTTTGCCAATTTTTGGGTGAAGAAACCATGAGTGGCCTACACAGAGCCCTGATTTCAGTCCTCACCTTTGGGATGAACTGGAAAACTGATCACATTTAATCTAACAAAATGTCTACCAATTTCAATAAAACTTGGAAAAAGTGTTACAGTGATACAAAATATTTGCAATTTACAATACTGTATAATTACATTTTAGGGATTCCTGCCTGATTAAAGTGTGTACAATAATATTTTAATTAGAGTCAAAGAGCTTTTTATTCCTTTACTTTCCACAGATATTATTTTAGGTCCAGGTTTACAGTATTTATAGGTGTTTTTGAGATATTAAGGTTTGGATTAAACCCATTCAATTCAAGTTCTCAGTCAAACAGGCCAATAACTAGAATTCAAAAATAAATATAATAATTTTGATAATGATGTTCTCCACTGTAACTAAAAAAAAAGAAACAAAAAATAGCCCTCTGGCTATGCTGCACAGACCCCACTTTGAGAACCAATTCCTTAGGAGCCGCCACTGGGTTGCGTTCCAAACTTGACCATCAGGGGGCACTTTTGCATTTAGACCTTTGTGTGTGTCACAGTAATCCATCCCATATTCAAAGCACATTTCTATTATGTCTGGTTTTAATAATAATGCGGTTTTGATTTCTAGGCCAGCTGATTTCTAGGAATGTTCACACCATTTCCATTTAACTTTATCTCTTGTGTGTGCTCGTGTTTGGTGCGTGTGTGTGTTTGGTGCGTGTGTGTGTGTGTGTGTGTGTGTGTGTGTGTGTGTGTGTGTGTGTGTTTGTGTGTGTGTGTGTGTGTGTATTCTTATGTGTTGTATACATTAATCTGCATTGTCTGCATTGTCCCCAACAGCCAGTAAAAAGCCGGACGAGCCTCTGATCATATCTGACATAAAGAAAGGAAGCATGGCTCACAGGTATGGCCAGATTTCTAAGTTCTAAAGGACACCATTCAAAAATAATTAACCTGAACATGTGGTTCTAAGCAAGACAGAGAAATATGTCCTAAAAGTAAATTTTTGCCTCCTGTAGCGTTAGAAAAGGTGGTATTTCTTCTGGAACGTTCTCCTCAGACACTGAAATGGGCATCAGTGCTAAAAGTTTTGTATAGTTGACGAAATTTGAGTAATACATTAATTTCTCTGTTTTTTCTTTTGTTTTTTGTTTTTTTAAATCTGTCTATGTACAAGTGTAGGTTTTGGTTTTTCACTATTCCAAGGCGATCTTTTTTTTTATTAAAAATGGGTTAATGTTGTTCAAAAACAGGGAAGATGATACTATACCATAAATAAATTAGACTCCCATGTTTTATTAATAAAGACATCGTTCACAAGTTTTTATCTGTTTGCTCCTTTTCCACTTTAGAACAGGGACTTTGGAGCCTGGAGACAAGCTGCTGGCTATAGATAACATTCGACTGGAGAGCTGCTCAATGGAAGATGCGATGCAGATCCTTCAACAGAGTGAAGACCTGGTCAAGCTCAAGATCCGTAAGGATGAAGACAACTCTGGTAAGTAAAGATAGGTGTGCATTTCTCTGTTCAGGTGTATATAAACCGTGCAACCAGAACCTGCTTTCAGATATATGACATATGATATCACATATATGGAATTCTTTTTTGGCATATACCAGCTTGTTAAGAAGCCAGCCAGCACAGAGTCAGGCCTGGAGCAGATAGGGTTATGGTCCTTGCTCAAGGGTCCTAAGATTAATCAACACCTTCTGACCCATTTGAATAGAGCATTCAACAGTGCTGTGCTATAAAGAAAGTAAAGGGTGTAACACAGTGTCACTATCTGTATCATGCTCAAAATATCCACATAGTCATATTTGGGTATTCTGTATCTGTATTTGGATTTATACCAGAAGTGTTTGTACAGTGAGGCCTTCACCCTCTGGAAACACTAGAAAATGGTGGAAAAAACATCCTGGAGGTAGAAATGTCAGCACTGTCAGCATGCTGTGTGAATTATGGCGCTGACAGTTCCTCAACCTCAGCTACATCATTCAAGTTCATAATTCTTCTCAAATAGAGATTTTTTTTTCTCACTCGTTAATTTTATTTGTGACCCGCCAGCGATAGTTTCTGACAATTTAGTTGGCTCTATTTCTCAAATATAACAAACTACATAAGTAGCCTAATTTAAACTGCCATTACCCTAAACAGGCAGTTAGTAATGTTAATGAACATAATCTTAGTCTTAGTCGCAATGGGATCTAGTGTTTACTCAACAAAAACAACTGAAACAAACAACAAAAAAAGTTGTTCAAATCTTTATTGGTATTCATTTACAACACATTATCTGTCCATTCTGACAATTGGTTAAATCTGTGAAAAAAAATTATATCATCAATCAGTCCTTCTATAATATTGCTGTAAGTTTTTTCTCCAAACTGTCCTACTACGTACATTTTGACATTTTGATTGCATCCTATTTTGACAGATATTTCATCTAGAACATTGGCCTGTTTTTCTGAACATGGCTCAGTATGAGGCCATGTGAGTTGACATAGTTTTGCTTTGAATTATCTTCACAACTAAGGACATTAAAAATGAAACCCAACACGTGTTGCCCATATTGAGGCTTGGTCAGACATGCAGTATTAAACCGTGCCACCTGGTGTTGACACAGACTGCAGAATAAAGCAAAATCACTGAGTCTTTCTTATTTCTGAACTACTGTTGCAATCAAAATGACTCATCCCCTGTTTCAAATCAGGATGATTGTCAAAATGTACAGACTTTCAGCTGTTTGCAATGAACAAATAAAACAAAAGCAATTGAAATAGTTCAACACAATCAATGCTTTCCCCAAATTCAACTGAAAATGCAACTTATAATAATTTCTCCGGTTTCAAATCAAGGGCCTTATTAGTTGCACCAGGTGTGCTTGAGCTGGAACACATGAAATACCTGAACTGGCTAGGGCAAGAAATACCTGAAGGGGCAGAAAAATGAAGCTGTCAATGGCTGCAACCAGATTTCTAAGAAGGCAGGTTGTGAAAAACTCTCGAATGATTGCAAAAGCTGTATATCTTAAAAGAACTAGATGTTTGATTTCTTTTTCATGATTTTTTATTTTAGAAATCCTGATGGTTATATTTACATATTCATGTGATTCATAGCTAGAATTTAAGTACTGTATTTACTGTCACATTATTTTTGTTTAACAAAAAAGTAGATAACCCAGTATCTGGGTTTCATTACTCCATTTTGAAATGGAGTGACTGTGATTTGTTGTGACCTGATTATTAAATCTAAATGCTAAATGTGTTATTTGGTGGTTAAAAGCAAAGCTATGAAATACCAGAAAGTAAGTTTGTCATGATTTTTTGCTGGAAACTTGAATTTCAGATTTCAAATCACTTTGTTAGAATTATACACAGGACCGTGGTTCCAATGGTTCCAAGTGAATTACTATACAAGAAGCATTGTACATATTAAATATAGGTATTTAACCCTGTTCCTGGAGATCTACCTTCCTGAAGACTCCAACCATAATCGTGCCAACCTGAAAGTCTAATAGTTGCCTTAAGAAGTCAACTAAAACGGGTGTGTGATTTTGGTTGGAGATGAATTCTGCAGGAAGGTAAATATCTAGGAAGAGGGTGGGTGACAAAGGCTGTATTCTTTTATTAAAACATAGCCACAACTATTCTACAGTTTCAAGCACTAACATAATTGATAACGATGGCAATATCCTAATTGTCACACCCCTCCCTTTCTCTGCAGATGAACAGGAGACATCAGGGTCCATTATCTACACAGTGGAGCTGAAGCGGTATGGCGGCCCCCTGGGCATCACCATTTCAGGCACAGAGGAGCCCTTTGACCCCATTGTCATCTCAGGCCTCACCAAGAGAGGTCTAGCTGAAAGGTGACTCTAAAGACAGAAATAAAAGACTGGAAAAACCCATGAGGTTAACGACTTATGAGTTCAGTTACCTTACTTTGACACCCTGCACTGCAATTGCCAAAAGATAGCAAAGTGCATAAATTCTCAAGCTGAGTTTTATAGCTTCTGTAAAGTAATTACACAAGAGGATAGTGAACTTCATAAGTCACATGATTCAAGTATAAAGAAGCTAGACTAGATCAGGGGAAAAGTACATTAGAAGAGGATTGATTTGATCAGATCAGAACTTTATTGAGACATTTTGGAGGCATTGGTTTGTTTCCACTATTGCTTATGTCTTATATAATCACCACACAACTTTTGAATTTATGATGGATATAAACAGAAAGTGTAGATAATTAAATAATTGGTGTCCGCAAAGGTTTCCTCTAACTTGAGCTCATTTGATTTTATATATTATTTGGATTATGTTTTACCAGTCTTTTTTTTTGTTGTTGTTTTGTGTTGCTCTTGACCACATCTTAAATATTTAATTATAAAGACATGCAATTTGAGACCATACTGACATAGTAAATTTAGTGTTGACGAGATGATTGACGCATTCTAGGTCATACTCATTTGGTTTTAATCTGTTTAAGTGTTTTGTGGCTATTTTTTATAGAACAGGGGCTATTCATGTTGGAGATCGAATCCTTGCCATTAACAACGTGAGTCTGAAAGGCAAACCTCTGAGTGAAGCCATCCACTTACTTCAAATGGCTGGCGAGAGTGTGACGCTGAAAATCAAAAAGCAGATCGATGGTAAGTTCTAATAGCAATTTCTTCTACGTTCACTTGCGGTCATCAAATGTTTTGTGGTATTCAGAAGTCAAAATGGGTAGTTCTTTGGATAATCTATGGAATGTAGCCATTCATTTAGGTTTTTTAGTAGTTTCCTAACAAATCTGAAGGATATCTCATTTCCATTGTCAGTGTTTACACACATGTATACAGTATGAGACACCAAATACTGCGTGCTGGCATGCTAATTTATAAAATGATTAATTTATGTATCGAAAGTTATTTAAATACATGAACTTAAGATATTGGCTGCATTTACACTGAGCAGTTTCTTACTTTGAAGTGGAATTATAGGGATTACTAAACCATTTTCTTGTATATGATTGATGCCTACTATAGTATATGACTATAGCTATGAACTGTAGTTTATAGCTGGGAATGAATTTAACCTTCATCTATAAAAAAATTTAAATATGGTAAGTGTAAAAGTATAAAAGTTGACCTTCATCTATAAACATTCCTTTTCTTTCTTTTACACCATTACACTGTGTAAATCATTTTCGAAGAGCAAGCACAAGTATTCATATAAAATGGTAACATCATAAACTGAATTGATTTAGTACATATAGATGTTTTTTCCTATTGTCACAGTGATGCATGCAAATGTAGTGAGAAAACAAACAAGTAAACAAATACATGAAACTGTAAAAAAAAAAAAAAAATTTTTAAGTGAATTGGTGTGTGAATTTTTGTGAGATTGTGCCTGTGTTGTGCCCCAAGTACCCTGGGATAGACTTCAGGCTCCCCTGAAACTCTGTGTAGGATCAGCAGGACAGAAAATGGATGGATGGATGGATGGATAGGATTTTAAGTGAATTCGTAACACCGTTTGCAAAATGACATCATTAATATATACTCACCCTAGTGGCAGATGAGAAGAAGAACACTATAGATCTTGATAACGAGCTCAGCGATAATGATGACTCGGAAATGACAGACTCTCAGAAGACCAGTAAATTGTCCGAGATCTACTCCACCACCATTCCCAGCATAGACTCTGCTATGGAATCGTGGGATGGATCTACTATAGATGCTAGTTATGGGAGCCAGAGTAAGTTCAGAACATCCACACATAAGCTTTATAACCAATGATTTCCCTTCATAATTCACTTGAACATAATTCTCCACTTCCCTCATAGGTGGATACATCCAGCAGGTAGCAGGTATCGCGTTACATCCACATGAGTGGCGCAGTGCCACGAACAGAAAAAGCACCCCCCCTCCTGGCCACCGCAAGAATTACCTACTGAGTGATGGAGGATTCAGTGAGGAGGACTGGGACAAGCATGTTGGGTAAGACTGCATCTACACACATGGAGAGAACTAGATTCAAGAATGGGCATGAGTACTCATATGGCCAATCTGCAATAATTTATGACATCACTGTAAATGTATGAAAGTTTGTTATTGTGTTTATTATCTAGAGATTAATTATTCAGTTTTAAGTTGTATCTGTATAGAATAGAAACAGAAATCTAGATGTAGATCTAGATCCCTAATGAGCAAGCCAGAGATGACTGGCAAGCAAAAACTCCCAGAGACAACACCTTGAAAGAAATTGGACGCAAGAAAATCTCTTGGTACTAGATGGTGGGATTCTTGGGTTTATAGGAGTCTACAGCAGACCCTCTGAACGTCCAATGTTATATGGAAAGGTCTGGTTTGGGTGCAGGTTCTCATTCTAATCTATTAAAAGCCACACCTGAGTCTATTGAAAGCGAAGATCAACTGATTAAACAGGTGAAATCAGGTGTGGCTCCTGCTTGATTGGAATGAAAGCTTGCACCCACACTGGCCTTTTGCAGGTAAGATTGGACACCCCTGCTTTAGACTGCTGTATCTAGGTGAGATTATTCACTGAAGCATGGATGAGACTTTGGGAGTAAGCTTATTTTGTGAAGTCTGAATCTTTAGGGTACCCATTTGGGACCATCCACAATAGCAGAAAGATCTAGAGGGCAAGAAGTGAGTCAAGATCAGCTTAACAGAGTAAGAGAAAGAACAGATTATTAATTATGTTCTTATGATAAATTGGTTTAAAAAGATATACATTGTGGGAAAGTGCAAGCAAGAGCCTAAAAGGCAGAGCCAGAAGAAAATACAGGCATGAAGGCACCCTAAGACATAAAGCCACTCCATCGTCAACAAACCCAAGTATGTTTTACATGTAAAATACAATTTTACGTTGATTTGAAGTCTACTAGCAAACAGCAAAACATAAGTAAACTCTTAAATTGTACACTACCATGTTAAAATGTGTGCTAGTGTGCAGGATTACTAATAAGGAAATCTTAATGCATGATACAAATATATGGTATGTACAATATCTCAAAAAAGTGAGTACACCCCTCAGATTTTTGTAAATATTTGATGATATCTTTTGATGTGACAACACTGAAGAAATGACACTTTGCTACAATGTAAAGTAGTGAGTGTACAGCTTGTGTATCAG
>JAFFST010047160.1:22143-43488 GCA_022414735.1 Noturus placidus | reverse complement strand
TATATATATATATATAATATATGGCACCTGTGAACCACGCCGCCAGCCTCTATTATCTGAAGTGAAGATTCACAGGCCTGCCCTGGTATGACAAAGCTATGCAACGTCTTGTTCCTTTCTCAGGGAACAGGGTATTACATGCATAACCCCGATGTTCCCTTTCTAAGGGAACACACATCCTGCAAGGCACGCGGTCTTGCCACGCCTCTGGGCATGAGAGCTCATTCCACTAGGGCGGTTGCCTCCTCGAAGGCTTTGTCCAAAGGCCAACCCTAATGAGGAACGTTCTTGTAAGAACTCCAGGACTGTAGTTATTGCGCAATTCACTGGGTCTAGCTGACGTTCCTCACACCACAAGACAAAAAGCCGCCACTTGAGTGCGTACAATATCCTTGTGGATGATGCTCTAGCATTTAACATGATCTCTACAACCTCAGTTGTGTGACCTGAATCTATGAGCTGGTGCCCCTCAGGGGCCAGTCCCACAGTTTCCATAGTTCTGGCCAAGGGTGATAAATCAGCCCTATGGCTTGAGACAGTAGATTCTTGCAGATGGTAATCTCCCAAGGAGTATTGTCGAACAGGAAAATTATCTCAGAGAGCCATATTCAAGCTGGCCAATAATGTGCTACTAGCAGCAGACGTAGACGGTCTAGGCGAACTCTCTCTAGAACTTGTGGAACCAGAGCGATTGGGGGGGAAAGCATATAGACATGACCTCGGCCATGTATGCACCATGGCATCCAGCCCCAATGGTGCGGGAGGAGTGAGGGCGAACCACAGCGGGCAGTGTGTTGTCTCCTTGGATGCAAACACATCCACTTCCACTTGTCCGAACCTCCGCCATTTGGACTCCAACACATGTGGATGAACCCTCCAACCCCTGGCCCTCAGCCCCTGCCTTGACAGGATGTCTGCCCCTACATTCCAGCTGCCCGGAAGACAATGAGCTGGACAGCCTTTAAAGACTGCACCCCAGCCCGTGAGGGCTGTCCTTACCGTCTTGCTATAAGGATATGCCCCTAGAGTGTGACCCTCATTGTAGTAGAATCCCATATAACCCCTAGAAAAGATGTCCTCTTCACTAGAGAAAGCATACTTTTCTTGAGGTTCAACCTGAGCCTTAAGCTCCTCATGTGGGCGAGAACAACATCTCGATGTTGAACTGCCTGTTCCCTGGATTGTGCTAGAATTAACCAGACGTCCAGGTAGTTTAGTACACGGACATCCTGGAGTTGCAAGGAAGCCAGAGCAGCATCCATGCACTTTGTGAAGGTGTGAGGGGATAAAGCTAGCCTGAAGGGAAGAACCCGAAATTGGTATGTGTTGTCTCCAAACACAAACCTTAGGAACTTCCTTTGACTGGGCGATATTCCTATGTGGAAATATGCATCTTTAGGATCTATCATCACAAACCAGTCCTCGGACTGAATCTGTGGCACGATACATTTGAGCATCAGCATTTTGAACCTGTATGTCCGAAGAGTATGGTTTATTTGACTCAGATCTAAAATTGGCCACATACTCCCATTTTTTTTGCAGACCAGGAAATAACAGTTGTAAAAACCTCCCTCCCTTAGGGAACGGGGTACATGTTCTATGGCCCCTTTGTCCAAAAGGGAACTTACTTCCTGTGCTAACATTGTTCTCTGCTCTGTGCTGACAACTGTGGGGAGCACATCTCTGAACGGGGATGGTCGAGCTCTGAACTGAACCCGGTAACCATTTTCTATGGTAGACAGAACCCATGGAGACACATTTGGCAGTAGTTTCCATGCTGCCAAATGGTCTTTCACTGATGTTAGCTTTTTCACATTCCGTTGGAGGGAAAGCATCAGATTTCCATCGCCCTGTGACAGCTCACTGACCAGAGAAGGCTGAAAACGTGGGATGGCCAGGGCAGGCCCTACAGTAGCACTTGGGGCTAACTGGCCTAACAACCTCATGTCCCCTGATACGTCCCTCCGTGACCCATCAAGACCGTTCCTTCCTTGCCTGCTTTGCTTTTATGATTATTCTTAGATCAGGCCTCTTAGCAGGCTGTGGCTGTGGCCGTCCAGTCCGGCAGGCCGCCACACTCGCCTTCTGTGCCTCCCTCGCACTAGCGCTGGCCCGGGCTCCACTCATGGAGTGGCGAACTCAACACGATGGGGAAGGAACAGGCTGAATGCTGCATTTTGCTGTTTTGCCTCACAAAACCCTTTCAGCGATGGCATTAACAGGCCGGAAGGTTTAACAGGGGCGTTTAGCAAGGAGACCTTATCTTTTTTCCCCAGAGAGGTTGAGCCATAGGTGGCTCTCTGCCACAACCAGGCTACCCATTGAACGTCAGATATGACTGGCCATTTGTTTGGTCGCCCGGAGAGATAAATCTGTGGCGCGGTGCAGCTCTGCCACTTCCTCGGGCCCAATTCCCTCCCCAGTATCGAATTCACTCAGCAGGTCTGCTTGGTAGGCCTGTAATACTGCCATTGTATGCAGTGACTCACAAGTAAGACCCACAAGCATAGGCTTTACCCACCAACGCCGAGGTGGCCTCACATGGCTTAGAAGGTAAAGTTGGCCTCCCTAATTACCTGCCGTTGATGGAGAGAGGTGGCTCGCAAGCGCCTCCTCCACCTTTTAGCGTCGCTAAAAAGCTCACTCCCCATGATGGCTGAGTAATCAGACGTCACAGGGTTATAAACATGGCTAGTGTATGGTGTTCTCCAGAAGCATGATATCTCATCATGCACTTCCAGAAAAAAGGGGAGTTCTTTGCGGTGTGTGGGAGCTTTATATTTATTTTCACTGGAGAGGAAGCACCCATCCAGCCTGCTACGAGCTACTTCCTTTTCCCCGGGCGAGTCTTTATTCAACTTTTCAACTGCCCTAGTGATCACCTCAAGCAGCTCTTTATATGCTTGAGAGCTGCTGTTTGCTTTTGGTGCAGTGGCACCCTCTACCGATTCCTCGGAGTCAGGGAGGGTGTTTTGTCTTTCCATGGGGGAAGGAGGAATCACGATGCGAGCTCCAAAGTCAGGCGGAAAGCCGGACCGGAAGACAAAGCCAGAGATAGAGCAGTGCTCGTCTTCAGCTTCTCTTCCAGATCCGTATGAGAACCCCACGACCTTAGCTGGCTGGCTGCCTCGGCAGTGGCTGGCCCAGATACACAAGGCCCTGAAACCCAACTCCCTTCGGACGAGAAGAGAGCGAGCCGAGAGTGTAGCTGCCTAATCGTGAAATGTTCACAATGCTGACAGTCAGACCCCTCGAGGCCTGCTGTCACATGCCCAAACACTTCACACAAAGTGTGTCCATCTCCTCCCATTATGCAACGGAAGCAAGGCGTAACACATTTTCTGAATTCTTTCTCGCTCATTATTTCCCCCTCTTTTCTTTTTTCTGGAAAAAGGGATGGAAAAGTTTAGAGATTTTGAGAAAATATAGAGTAGAAATGAAGCGCTTTTTGTCACACAAACAACAGACATGCAGTCTCGCTGAAGATGATAAGGCTGGCGGTGTGGTTCACAGGTGCCATATATATATCATGCATAGAAGCATGATTTTACACAAGCTTCAGATACTGGTCACGCACGCAAGGGCCCTTCGCATACTGTTATGCTAAATGCAACATCGAATTCCCTTAAAAAGGGAACACCCACAATAACACTAGCTCAGGAGCAAAATGGGGACCCTGGATTTACTGCAACTTACATTTCTCATTTATACAACTGGGCAGTTGAGGGTTAAGGGCCTTGGTCAAGGGCACAGCAATGGCAGCTTGGCAGTGCTGGGATCTGAACTCTCAAACTTCCAAGTCCAAGAGGAAAAACAACTTGTATTTGAAAGACAGCCACAATCAATCTTAGTGACCTTATGACATCCATAAGGAACTGGAGAGTTTTCAAATAGATTTAGTAGTTTAGAAAGATTGCTCAAGTTTTTTTTCCCCCAAAACAACTTTGGCTACAAAGTCTTTCCTAGAGACTGTGATAAAATAAATAAATAAAAACTTTTGAGAACCTCTTTGCTTTCCACTTGGCTCAGAGCTGCAGTATCATTTAAAATTGTGAAATTTAATTTGAACAACATGGAGGACTACTACACATAGTCAAATTTGTATTTTTCCACTTTCTCTGTGCTTGCTCTAGGATTCTTCAAGTGCATGTCTCCAAGTTCAGTGACCTACCTGTTGTTTACTCTAAACAGAGGAAGTACCAGTTTCATGTTGCCTGACCCACATTTTTAGATACCCACCTCTGTTTTGAAAGCATGACTGAATGAATTACGGGTAAGCATTTTTGCTAATAGAAATTAATGATTAGCCATTTCCAATGCAAACAATAAGACTTACTATATCCACATTATGGAGCTAAATGAATTTCTGGCTAACCTAGTTACACCACTCAAAGTGAAGCGAGAAGGATTGCTGTACTACATTACATTTAGTGCTACATTATTAATAACATTGTTGTGCTTGTTTTGCTGGAACAGAAAATAAAGCATCAAACAAAACAGCTGTAAAGCATACTTTTATGTGTACCTAACCTTTGTGATTTTTAAACAAACAAGTGCAAGCAAAAATAATGAATAAACAGATAGTCTATGTATATTTCAGACCTTTTCTGCATGTCAGTGGAATATTAAACTCTCCTGGGTATCTGGGCCGAGTCTGGAACAACTTCCCCTACTGTCTCCCCATGATGCTGTGGCTGTATTTGCCATGATTGTATTGTCTGTATTCTACATTTATGCATAAATATGACCTAAAATACCATACATATTACTAATTCAAATTACTGTAAGTGTAGTAATGGTTTCAGTGTAACAACTTTTGCTAGAAATAGACATTTTTGTAGCAAAAAGTGGAGTGATACAAACAGTAAAATGTATCAGTGCTATTGTATTAAATATCAGCACTCATGGAAATTCTTTATTCTAATATTTTGAGATACTGGATTTTTGATTTCCATGTGCAGTAAGCTGTAACCATCCATCCATCCAACCATCTTCAACCGCTTACTCCTATTCAGGGTCACGGGGGAACCTGGAGCCTATCCCAGGAGGCATCGGGCACAAGGCGGGGTACACCCATCAAGTTTAAAACAAAAAAAGGCTTGAAATTTTTCACTTTATGTGTAATGAATCTAGAGTTCATTATGAAAGTTCGAAGTTCATTATGAAAGTTCAGTATGAAAGTTCCACTTTTTGAATTCAGTAATGGGGAAAAAAAAAATAACTTTTCCATGATATTAAAATTGTTTTGAGATACACAAAATTTTTTGTATAGGCCAGGAACAAAATTTGGACCCATTTAATCATTTACTCTGGTGGAAATTTTTTTGTTCTTGTTTTTGCTTTTCTTTCTCCAACCATAAACATATTTCCTGTGTTTCTCCTGTATTTATTCGAATTGTTATTATAAAAGAGCCTAAAGTGCACATATGTTTTCAGTGGTTCGATACTACAAGTTCATAAATGATTGATGGCTACTGCTGTTTATGATCAACATTAGTCTGATAAGGCGGCTATGAAGGTTATATTTATCATCGTGACTTGTCTGATGAGAAGCCACACTAACTAGTTGCTACTTGTTATTGTTATTGAGCACTGTGGAAATCAAAGTAATAATAACAATGTAAAAATCCTAAAAGAAAATTTTAGTCTGAGTGCTTAGGGCTTCACCACAATTAAATATTAATTGAAACAAAGGTATCCATGTCATCTTTATTTCAGAATATGTTTATAGACAATTGGATTGCTCATACACTGATGTTACATTAGCACATGTGCTACTCAGTGTTTTTATTTCTATAACATATATCACCATTCTCTCAATTTTAATCAGAACAAACTCCAGTTAGATAATGTTCTTGGCCATTCTTTATAACTGGATCTAAAAATGTGGTACTTAAGTTGTCAAACATCACATTTTGGTGGTTACACCAAACCAGAGTATAAAAGTCATTATGCTGAGTTAGAAAAAGGTTTTCTCCAAATCATGATCAAAATGTAATGTGTTAAAATTTTCCAATAGGTGATGTTCCAGGGAAGGGAGCAAAATGGTGCTTCTGAAAAGCTCATAAATGGCATCTTCATTTTTTTCCAGTTAACGATGTTTTATTAAATTGCATTAGATCATTTCTAAAAGACCACTTGGCAGCCAATCAGAGTTCCAGACAGAGCTCCCTACTGAAAGTTGATGAGCTGATTTAGCAGTAATCGTTGTTGGCTCTTCTCTTCTCACTCAGGCCTCCATAATGACTGGCAGCACTGTGAGTTTGGGTGTAGAGAGCACCAAGTCTCACAGTGAATCAGGGAGCCAGGCCAACATCAGCCCTCTCAGGAAGAGCTCGCATCTTCGCAATGAGGCAAAGAGCAAGAGCACGCTACGTATGTCAGAGAAGACCTGGGAATCAAGGAGAATCAAGGAGGAGATGCAAGAGATCCTGTCACCCACCCCACTAGAGCTGCACAAGGTCAGCATATACCACTCAACCTTCACATAACAGTGCAGTGTGCTAAGTAAAACTACGTTCACACATACAGCAATAAACTGTCACCAGTCACTGTACTTAATTATCAGTCTCAATTACTTGCTCATTCTTTACGACCATTGATAGTTTGCTACTCTGTCGCATCGCTGGACGTCTAGTCCAAATCTAGTCACCAATGGTCAATGTCTCTCAGGCTGCTATGTAGTCACCAGCTCTCACTGAAAATGAATGGTCTCCAGTCACTCTGTTGCTTTGAGTCGATGTATGTGTGAATGTAGCTTTAGGATCTAAATGTATATGAATGCATGTTTAGGAATGAACAGATAACGCATTCTCAATGAGTACATATACATACATACATACATACTGTACATACATACATACATACATACATACATACATACTTACATACAGTAAGCCGTTCATTTAGTGTTCATTCCTTCATCCTTAGTATCCACCTAGTCGGGGTCACAGTGGTTTAAATTAGGCTATTATGTAGTTTGTTTATATATTTGGAAATAGAATCCACTAAATTTGATAGATACTACATTGCATGCAAGGACAAACAAAAAGCAGGTAGATTTTTTTAAACAGTGCCGTACACATCTCTAGTTGAGACCAATAGGGAACTGGAGTGATGTAGCTGAGGTTGAGGAATTGTCAGAGCCAGAATTCACACACCATGTGCTGGCATTTAAACCTCAGGGGATTTTTCCAGGGAATAAGAAAGGAAGGGAGGAAGGGAGAGAAGAAGGAAGGAATACTTTGGGTTTAAATCTATATATAAATATGGATAGTTGAAGCACTAAACAGATAAAGACCATGGCATTGCTAAGATAGAGGACATCATGTGTGAAATCAGAATGTTTGAGATTCTGTTCTGAAAGCAGAACCCCGAAACTTTTGTGCATTTTGTGGTGTTGCAACGTTGAACTAAACATAAAAGAATTGACCTTTCTCAGGTGACTGTGATTAAGGATCCAGAAAGAGATGATTTTGGCTTCAGTGTGTCAGACGGTTTCTTGGAGAAAGGCGTCTACGTGAACATGATTCGGCCCGAGGGTCCAGCAGACCGTGCAGGACTCAGGCCGTATGACAGGATCCTCCAGGTGCTCACACCTCCTTCACATCTCTACTTCCCTCAGCTGCATGTCTGTTCTTTGTGCTCAACTCATGTAGTTTGTTAAAAGTATGCTCTTAGATTCTTAGCCATGTGCAGAAAGAAAAAGCCATCAAGGATGTGTCTAGAGAGGCTGTTGGTAGTACTGGCTCCCACTGGTGTGCCACAATGGGTGCATCCTGCTGAAATTGAGCACAGATAGATTTAAAATGTTTTCAGTCATTGAACTGATGCTGATGATTAGGTGGGATTTAATTTTTTTTTCACCATACCTCATAACCCAGATATGTGATGAATACAAGAGATTGTCGGCACATGCCGGGAGTGACCAATACTTTCCAGATACTCCTACAGCTCCTAAAATCTAGGGCTATTGGCAGCCTCCCTGGTTAGATTTATTAGCCTTTTATCAATTTTGTTCTTGCTGTTCTTGATGTTACTGTGGCCCCACATTTTCTCTGTTTGTTGCAGATGACCTTGCTTTATTAAATAAACAGTTGTTGGCAGTCACAAAACGTGCTGCGATACAGTATATATAATTATATACAGTATATATATAATTATTGTTGCATTCCCAGGTCAATCATGTGCGAACAAGAGATTTTGACTGCTGCTTGGCCGTGCCACTTATCACAGAAGCTGGAGATAAACTGGAGCTGGTTATAAGCAGAAACCCATTAGCTCAGCCTGGTGTTGGTCAGCCCCTCGACTGCCATTCACTCTCAGCTCCTTTGACTCACAGCCGAGAACACAGCAACAGCACCATGGACCTGTGACAGCACACTAACTTGGGGCTTACACCCTGAAAGGACAACACAAATTCACCAGGAACTGCTTTACATGCCATTCAACACAATCTGGACCTTGGACTATATGTTCAACAAATGTGACAGTTTTGGATTTCGGTTTTCAGTAAAACATAAGCAGTGATTTGTGCTAATGTTTGAATTTTTTTGTTTAACAGAACTGTGATTTATAATAAAACAGGAAGTGTGAACGAGCTACTAGACCCTGTCTAACACTTACAGAGTGTTCTTGTTTTCACAGTAAACAGAGAGCTACTTCTGGTCCAGCAGCATAAAAAAAGAAATGAACCTGGATGAAGGTAAAATTTTACACCAGTGTGTATAGTGTACAGATTTGTTGTTTTTCCATGATGACCACTTCAGAAAAAAGAACATTCCATGCATAACGTTTTTATTAAACACTGTATTTTTCCACTTTCAAGCCAAGCCATGAGCTCAGCTCTTTGGATAAGCAAGTTTCAAAATTAGTTTAGCATTGCCAGGCCAAATACAACCCTCTCACATGCTCAGTCACAAAATCTCTCTCTCACACACTCTCTCTCTCTCACTCCCTCTTTTCTAGCCATTCTTTCTCACCCACTCATACACTGGACTAAAGAGTGGACGAAAACAACGCACAAGAGGACTGCTTGCTGCAGTGATCAGGCTAAATCGAAACCTAAGAAACATGATGTTTGATTTCTGGTCAAAGATCCAATATGACACACTATTCCTTTATTTGACAAAGGCGGGACAATCTGTTTTTGTTTGTACAAGAAGACAAATTCATTTCTTACATCTCAAACCTCGCACACCTCCTCAAGCAGTGAAGTGATGAAATAGAAACAAACGCAACCCTGTTTTACCAGCCACAAAATTATGTAATCAGGAAAAAGAAAAATGGACTTTGAACACACACACACACACACACACACACACACACACACACACCCCAGTGCTTGCTCTTAGATTTGATTCTTAGAAAAGCTTTTATGCTCATGTTCCCTTCTTATTTATTCTTCTCCTACATAAACATTTCCACGTTTTATAGTATTATAACCTGTAATTTAAATGGATTTAGTTGTCATTTTTACTATTTGATTTACATAAAATTTTTATTTAAAGGTGCAACATAATTTTAATTGTGACACAAATGTTTTTTAAACAAAAAAAGCAGACTTTTTTTTTTGTTTGCATGTTTAATCGCCCCCTTGATCGAACCACCTTTGATTCCAATTCTCATGCAATTTGATTGAGGTTTGGATTTAAATGGGTCATTCTAACATATTCCAGTTATTGGTTTTGAACCACTCCAGCCAGATTTGGCAGAATGCTTAGGGTTGCTGTCCTGTTGGACAGTGAACCTCCACCACCAGTCTCTTACATACTGGAACAGGTTTGTTTCTAGGGTTGCCCTGTATTAGGCTTCATCCAACTTGCCCTCAACTCTGAACAGTTTCACAGTCCCTTCCAATAAAAGCATCCCAACATTATGGTGCTACCACCACCATGCTTCACTGTGAAGATGTTTTTCTTGGTGATGAGCAGTGTTAAATTTCTCCCAAACATAGGGCTTTGTGCCAAGACCAAGAAGTTCAGTTTTGGTTTAATCAGAGTCTCCAACATGCCTATTGGCTCCAAATGGGATTTTGTATGGCTAACCACTCCTCCATAAAGCCCTGCTTTGTGCATTATCCTGGGTATGGTTGTCTTGTGAACAGCTTCTACCATTTTAGCTGGGGAACTCTCCAGCTCATTGGCTTGTTGTTTGCTTCTCTGTCTAAAGCAGGGGTGGGCAATCTTATCCGGAAAGGGCCGGTGTGGGTGCAGGTTTTCATTCCAGCCAAGCAGGTGGCACACCTGATTCCACCTGTTTAATCAGTTGATCTTGGCTTTCAATAGATTTAGGTGTGGCTTGTGCTTGGTTGGAATGAAGACCTGCACCCACACCGGCCCTTTCGGGATAAGATTGCCCACCCCGGTCTAAAGCCATCTTTGTCTGGTCACTGACTTTTGGTAGACCTCCTCTATGCAGAATCACAGTTGTGCCATAAAAAAAGGAATTAAATGCGCTCTGACTGATTTTAAAACCGTTGAAAATATACTTCCTTTGATTCATTGGTCTTCATGATGCTATTTATTTATGCATGTTCTCTAAAGAGAACTCTGGGGCTCTCTAGGAACAGTATTTGTTTTGAGATCACGTGGCATGCTTTTTGCACAGACATGGATTTAAGTAATTGTGATATCTGATGACAACCGTGTACCTAAACTAATATTTAGGGATTTTACAGCACAGGGTGAATACTGAAAATCAAAATCACAAGTTTTAAAATTTTAATGAGATTGTACGTAGATAAAGTTCAATTACATTTTATTTGTATAGCGCCATGTAATTCCAAGTAAATGCATTTGCGTTACAAGTAGTAACACTAGAAAATGTGGAAAAGTTCAGGGGGGAGGGATTAATACATGCAAGGCACTGTAACTATAACAATGCATCTACACCATTCACCACATGTGTACAGGACTCAAGGGCACATTTCTGCCTTTCACAATGGCCTTTGCAAGCAAGCCATGATATAACTGCTGAAGCTTGCCAAATATCTGACATTTTGTTCAATTTATTTTCATCTCACCTTCCTGAAAAGGTCTCATAAATCTGAGAGTAGACAAGTCACCTTTGGAAAGATTAAGCCATTGGGTTTAGCCTGACAAGTTTGTCTGCTTGATTCAGTTCTGTCTCATTTACAAGCTGTCTGTGATCTGAGTCAGATAATGCCAAGTGATCTGATGTGAGGGTCTTAAAAGACTAGGAATAATTTCTTTTTCAATCCATACAAGAACCTCCAATTTAAGGACAAAAAGGAAGATTACACAAAAGATCCATGGAGCCAAAATGCAGCAACATCTGATTTCAGGCAGAATATCCATAACGCTCATTTCCCCGTACAATAATGCAATCATGCGGACTGAGTGTACTGTACACTAAAATCATTCCTGTTGCCATAAAAAAAATATTCTGAGTATTCAGTGGAATTATTTCCTGCCTTCTTTGCAGTACTAATGACCCTGCTGGAAAGCACAAGTGAGATCTATTTCTAATAAAACAGAAAGCACTCCTTGTTCTCAGAGACTCTGGTGAATTCACATTGGAACAATCCTTGTCTCTGTTCACATCTGTCCCACCCAGTGGCACTCCTTTGTTCAGGCTTAAAAAACTATTGATGATAGCCAAGATTTCATCTAAAGATTTTTCCACACATAAAGAGCCTAATATTAAATGTCTTGTTTTATCTAAGGCTTAGACCAGTGTTCAGACCCTGGACATCATTTTTACCTTTTCTCTTTTTGACTGTGTTCTATGTAAGCATTAAGTGTGATGTTCACAAACCCTAAATGGAAAAAAATCACAATAAATTTGTTATACATGCAATATTCAAGCCCTGAAGGTAGTAATTATACAAAAGCTTTATAAAGCTCTACTTGTGTTCATCCCTATGCATTTTTGGATTCTGAATTAATGTATGTATTGATATTGTGTATTTTTAAAGTGTGTAATATTTAAAGTTATATTCTCTGTATAGTATTTTTATATGACCCACTCTCCTGTCGTTCCCCTGAGTGTAGTTCTAAGCACAGTGGTTAAAAAGAATTGAAACCTGGGTTTATTTTGGTTTGGATGAATACATGTGATGATATTCCTAGTCAAAGACTGTGCTGGTGACACCATTTTATAATGGAAAATATTAATAAAAAAGCAAAAAAAAACTGTCTGAGTCACAATTTTATCCACTACAGGTTATATCCCTTTATGTACAGTATACAGTATCTATGCCTGTTTACTGATATAAGGATGTAGTTTAAATGGCTATTTGTAGCACAAACATTTCACTGTACATATTAAAATTGAGGCACTGGGTATGGTAGCACCATTTACACTTACATGTGTTACATCAGTAACACTTTACATTAAGGTTTGGTTAATGGACATTATTGAATACATTAGTTAACGTGCAGCTGTGGCTCAGTCGGTAGAGCGGGTTGTCCACGAATCCACTAATCGTGGGGTTTGTGGTTCGAATCCCGGCCCGGGTGATCCCATGCCGAAGTGTCCTTGGGCAAGACACTGTTGCCCCCGATGGCAAGCTAGCACCTTGCATGGCAGCTCTGCTACCATTGGTGTGTGAGTGTGTCTCATTTGTAAGTCGCTTGTAAATATAAAAAATTATATTTCTGTAAAGCTGCTTTGAGACAATGTCCATTGTAAAAAGCGCTATACAAATTGATTAATTAAAATATAATACAATTCATACAATTCATGTCTTTGTACTGGGAAAGATTTGTTTCATGTCTTTGAAACCCCTGAATCACGGGGAAAACATGCAAACTCCAGGCATAGAGGGCGGAGACAGGATTTGAACCCTAGAGTTGTAACGTAAGAATGCTAATCAC
The DNA here is from genome assembly GCA_022414735.1 of Noturus placidus. NCBI lineage: Eukaryota > Metazoa > Chordata > Actinopteri > Siluriformes > Ictaluridae > Noturus > Noturus placidus. Next base: position 30,649 of record JAFFST010047160.1, on the reverse strand, counting down.
TAAGCCACCGTGTCCTATTAATACACCATAAGTAACCATTACAAAGTGTCTGTATTATAAATTCTTTATTCTAATATTTTGAGATACTGGATTTTTGACTTCCATGAGCTGTAAGCCATAATCAAGATTAAAAATTTAAAAAAAGCCTTAAAATATTTTATTGTATGCGTAATGAATATAGAATATATGAAAGTTCCACTTTTTTAATTCAAGTATTGGGGGGGGGGATTACTTTTTCAATTTCAAATTTTTTTTGATGCACCTGTGTATTGTTATTTCTTTAATAATAAATCAAATAGCCAAACAATCAACATCTGCATTAACCAGTGTTCATATCATCAATTAATAAATCTGCACTGACTAATATGGACATCATCTTATTGAATTTTCTAATTGAACTCAAACATCCTATCATACCTGCATGAAATAAAGTAAGGTATTATGTATATAGTTATATGTTTGGTAGCGATTAAATGCTAGGAAAAGGCTAGGTTATTAAGCCTGCCAGATAAGTATAACTGCCATTCTCAACAATCAGTCAATCAGCCACCAATGCCTATAGCAATGGTCATGTAGAGAAACATGTGAAAAGCATGTTTTAATTGCAGAATCATTCAGATCTACACATTTGTACAATATGTACATCAGGAAACAAAAGTTCATAAAATCCTGATTATTAATTTGTGAACTATTAGTCATGAATTGAATAAACATTAGTCAATGCATGTGAATTCCTTCCTATTTAAACTAGAGTAAATTAATACATGTCTTAGCTAACTTTGTAATTTTTGCTTAATTCCTTATGGTTTATTAATGTAAGTTCATGATTTGTTAATATTAACTAATGTAGTGAAGCATAGCGAGGAGGTCTGTTATGTATTTATTTATTTATTTGTTTGTTTGTTTGTTTGTTACATCCCATTATTATCAAAATTATTATATTGATTATTGCATTCTTATTCTTTTTAACCAATTTTATTGGTCATTTAAATCAATTGGTTTAATCCATTCAAACAAAAACATTCTACTAAAAAAGCAGACTTATGAATGATGTGAACTTGGATCTAATCTGTATTGCTGGCAGAAATTTCAGAAATAAAAACCTCCATGTTTATAATAAATAGCCAAAATATTATTGGACACATTCAAATAATGAGCATAATAATATTTCAATAGTTGTATTATGTTAAAAGGGGTGGCAGCATTTTTAAAGGGATCCTTGGCTGTAAAGAAAAGTGTTAGAACAACTGAGAAAAATGGTACATAAATATTTTTTACCACCTGGATATATACATGGCCTTCATTTCTGTTCATTTGCGTTTATTTTTTTTGCTCTGGAAAATATCAATCATTGTCACCTGTATTTCACTGCATTGTGTATGTCACAAATAAAAATCTTGAATGTATACACAGTGCATCCGGAAAGTATTCACAGCGCTTCACTTTTCCCACATTTTGTTATGTCACAGCCTTATTCCAAAATGGATTAAATTAATTTATTTCTCAAAATTCTAAACAATACCCCATAATGACAACATGGAAGAAGTTTGTTTGAAATCTCTGCAAAATTATTAAAAATAAAAAACAAAAAAAGCGCATGTACATAAGTATTCACAGCCTTTGACATGACACTCAAACTTGAGCTCAGGTGCATCCTGTTTCCACTGAGCATCCTTGAGATGTTTCTACAACTTGAGTGGAGTCCACCTGTGTTAAATTCAGTTGATTGGACATGATTTGGAAAGTCACACCCCTGTCTATATAAGGTCCAACAGTTAACAATGCATGTCAGAGCACAAACCAAGCCATGAATTCGAAGGAACTGTCTGTAGACCTCCGAGACAGGATTGTATCGAGGCACAGATCTGGGGAAAGGTACAGAAACATCTCTGCAGCATTGAAGGTCCCAATGAGCACAGTGGCCTCCATCATCTGTAAATGGAAGACGTTTGGGACCACCAGGACTCATCCTAGAGCTGGCCACCCGGCCAAACTGAGTGATCGGGGGAGAATGGCCTTAGTCAGGGAGGTGACCAAAAACCTGATGGTCACTGACAGAGCTCCAGCGTGTCTCTGTGGAGAGAGGAGAACCTTCCAGAAGAACCTCCATCTCTGCAGCACTCCACCAATCAGGCCTGTATGGTAGAGTGGCCAGATGGAAGCCACTCCTCAGTAAAAGGCACATGACCGCCCACCTGGAGTTTGCCAAAAGGCAACTGAAGGACTCTCAGACCATGAGAAACAAAATTCTCTGGTCTGATGAAACAAAGATTGAACATCATGTAAAGCATCATGTCTGGAGGAAACCAGGCACCACTCATCACCTGGCCAATACCATCCCTACAGTGAAGCATGGTGGTGGCAGCATCATGGCTGTGCACCGACGCTCCCCATCCAACCTGATGGAGCTTGAGAGGTGCTGCAATGAAGAATGGGAGAAATTGCCCAAAAGTAGGTGTGCCAGGCTTATAGCATCATACTGAAAAATACCTGAGGCTGTAATTGTTCCCAAAGGTGCGTCAACAAAGTATTGAGCAAAGGCTGTGAGTACTTATGTACATGTGCTTTTTTTGATTTTTATTTTTAATAAATTTGTAAAGATTTCAAACAAACTTCTTTCACGTTGTCATTATAGGGAATTGTTTGTAGAATTTTGAGTAAAATAATGAATTTAATCCATACTGGAATAAGACTGTAACATAACAAAATGTGGAAAAAGTGAAGCGCTGTGAATACTTTCCGGATGCACTGTACACTCATTGTCTACTTTAATAGGAAGCTGTACACCTGCTCATTTATCAGCTCTCATCACCAGCTCATTTATCATTTGTCTTGTGGCAACAGCACAGTGCATAATATCATGTAGATACAGGTCAAGAGCTTCAGATCACATCACATCAAACATCAGAATGTGTGATCTCTGTGACTTTAACTGTGGCATTGATAATGGTACCTGCTCACCATGGTTGTGAAGAGTAATTATATGAGTTACTATATTGTTCCTGGCAGCTTGAACCAATCTGGCCATTTTCCTCTGACCTCTCTTAACAACAATGTGTTTCCACCAACAGAACTGTCACTCACTCAATGTTTATTTGGAGGATCACACTTTTTCAGTATGATGTGTACATTATGATGTGAAGCTCTTGATCTGTATCTGCATGATTTTATGCATTGTCCTGCTTCCACATGACTCGCTGATTAGATAACTGCATAAATGTGCAGGTGTACAGGTGTTCCTAATAAAGTGGATGGTGAGTGTAAGTGCGCTGACAAAGTGCACATGCACATCCTGTTTCAGTATGCAGTATGTATTCAAATTTTCAGATAGCTAGCTTGCTATGTGTGTTAGCTAGCTAGCTAACTATATGTACAACAAAATCAAAAGTTCTGGATAGTTAGTCTAGCTCACTCAGCTATGTAGCTAATGGTTTACCTGTACACTTTTTTCCACAGGTTGAATTTTGAAGTTTCCTTTGAAGCATTCAAAACTGAAGACACCTGATGAATTGGGCTACTCATCTGCCTTACTGTCTCAGACATTGTTTAGACTTTCAGCAGGAAACTGATTTATTTGGATTGGTTCTTGAAATTAAATTATTTAAAATTGGCTCATAGCCTTATTTTATTACTCCGTAACAGTGATAAAAGATCCGTGTAACAAAGATGAGTATTCTATTTTTAAAAACACAAGTAAACATAAAAGTACTATGATTTAATTATGCTCAAAAATGTTTTGATGTTTTAATGTCGTATGATTTGTGATGTCAAAAATTTGTCATTTCTACAATAATGGAAGTTATATCTTTTTTTGAGTGAATCATTACCCTTAAAAGGAAGAAAGGGCAGCAGTATGATTTAAAAAAACAACCTACAAGCTTCTAGGGTGGCAATTAGAATTGAAATCTGAGCTCTCCACTGGAAAAAGTTAATATAGGTTCTGAGAATAGTACAGTAGATGTCTAGTTAATATCCCTGTCTCATGTTCTCTCTGTTAGGAGCAATTTCAATGATTGTAGCTTTACTTTTTTTTTTTTAGAACAAAATAAATAAACTAATGGATCCTGTCTTTAAGGCTACAAAATTTCTCTTCTCTCTGAGTTCTGTGTGTATATTGTTTCCAAGTAGCACAAAGGTTAAAGGATCTTGTCCCCTATTTACGTAACTCGTAACTTTTTAAACTTCAGTCACTTTGCGTAGGTTTATAGTAACACGACACTGGTAGTTGTGTGATAACAGTACTCAGGCAGCGTTTTCTATTCGCTATCCCTCATCATGGCTTTGGTCCAGCACCTGCGAAAACAAAGCTGCACTGTTCTAGGATCAGTCTTAATTTAGGACTGACTGATTCCATAGATGTCAACACTCACTTCCTCCTACGTGATGTACGTGAGAAAGTGCAACCAGTTGACACCATCAGATCACATTTTAAATGAGTTTTAGTTGCTCCCCATATAGCAGATGATTCCAGGCCAAATATGGTTCTAGTTAAGGATCATAACCGTCACTTGTTGCAGTTGAACTGGGGGCCAACTATAAGCTGCCACATTTATTTATTTGTTGGTTTGTTTATGTTTTGTACCAGAAATTGTCCAAATGCAAATAACTATATCTAATGCATGTGCAGCATTGCAACTTTTGGTCAAAAGTCAGATCTGATGTCATCTATGGAATGCCACAGTTGTTTATTGGCCAGAATTGTTTATTGCATTTTGCTGTCTACGGCATAGCATATCAGCATGGTACATATGAATGATGCTCAAGAGCTGTATGATGTATGCTTAAAGGAATTGAGTCTTCTTGTTTTCAAGTCTCAAATTTTGTACTAGTGTACTGAATAGTACAGCAAGACAGTACATAATAGTAAGTTATTACTTCACATGGTAACAAACTATGTATGGAGACTTAAATAAAGATTAAATTCTCCATACATAGGAGAAATTAACCTTTTTTTTAGTGGAATGTCTTCCAAACTGGTTGATATTATAGTTGATTAGTTGATATTATAAAGCTTTCGATAGTTTATATTAGATAGCCTTTAATAATGCCTTTGACAAAAGAAGAACGTATAGAAATCATTCTCACACTTCAAACAAACGCTTCCTCAATTTTGATACAAGGTTGCAATAAAAGCTGATCGATTCATGTGTGCCAAACAAGGAACAAACACTAAAGTAAAATGAGCTGGCTCTTCTATCAGAGACCTTTGGTGAAAGAACAAGGTCTTAGGTTTTACAGATCATAACAGGATTATCCTGAAACAATCTCACTACAATCAGTAAGAAAGCATTTCTGATAAGATCCCAAGTACAGGGATTGCCTGGAAAGGTGCTACCATAAAATTTGCCAATCTTATTTAACTTAATTTTATGCTTGCTGGTAGGTTTCTCTTAAATGGGTTAAATGTATCTAGTATTTCATATATTAAAGATTACAATAAATGAAATTTAAGATAATTAAAATTATTTCTTTACTTTTTTTTCAAGCAGATCATTTTAAGCATGCTACTTACTTCTATAAAGAAGCTAAATTATTTGTCGATAGAACCAGACAATTTAAAGCTTGAAATGTAAAAAATTCTAGAAATAAGATTAATAGGAAATACTTGATAAATTTCAGTATATTCAAGATATTTCACTTGCTAAGATTTTTTTTTTTTTTTTTGCAGTGTGTTAACTATTCTTAATAATCAAATAAAACTTTCATGATGATATCAGTGAATACATCAAATTAAATCCAATGACCATAATGTTAGAAACGACCCCATGGGTTCTCAATTCATCATTGTTGAGGAAGCTACTTTGCAAATGCGGAAGGGAGAAATTACTCATGATTTCAAATAGCTAAGCTACTGCCAAACTATCCATTTGCTATAGTATCTAGCTACACTACAAGCTACTAATAAAAGGAAGATAACTATTCTTAGTTACTATGTCAAACTGATCAAAATCAACTGATATTTTCATTTTATTTTTACTTTATTGCACAAAATAAATGTACATTCCTTGTACTGGGTATACCATAACAAATAGATGGTACTTTTCAATTTGTAAACCATTCTAAGCAAAAAAGCACTTAATTATGGAATATCAATTTTTTTAAATGTTAGTAGCATTACCTTGTCACACCTCCACAATCCTAGAGTCCTGTAACATTCAGTGTTTACCGGGACAGACTCTGGAACCATCACAACTCTGACCAAGAATAATCGGTTACTGAAGATGAAAATAAATGAAAGAATGATTATTTGGAAAAGGAAAAGGTGGTGTACTGTTTTGTCGCAGTACACCACTTGCTGAAAAGTGGTGTAGCTCATTAATGGAAAAGCTACAACAAATTCAAAACAGCTACTGCCATGCTACTTAAAATATAGGTAAGCTAGTAGCATCTCACCTCTTGCTACTGCCAAACACTGCAATTCATTGAGTCTGTTGGAGATATAAGTATATTTTCTGCAAATTTCTAAAGGTTTCTGATGTTTTATCACATAGTAAATACTTCTTAAGTAATTGCACAATGTTTGCACCAAATTAAACTAATAAATTTCCTCAGCTCTCATGCTGCCGACCTGAGTTTGAGCCCCGAACTTGACAACATGTCTGGCCAACATGGACCCAGCAGAGCCAGTTCCCCTGCAGTCAGTGCTGTCCCATCATGGAACCCTCCTGGGTCAACATGTACTATAGCGTCACCACTCACTTAGAGCCAGTAGGCCATGGTGGACCAGCTCGGGCTCCTCAACCAGTAATTAAGCAGCATCATCCCCCAACTGGCCCAGACACCCCTGGACACCAGCCCAGTCAGCCTGCCTTGGTCATTCAGTCTGCCACCTCTTCCAGTCCACCACACCAGGATGCACATGTCCCAGAGTCAGACTCCCTTGACCAACTAATCTCCCTGGCTATCAGGTTGGATAATTGCATGTGGGAGCGGCACAAAGAGAGAGCCAGACAACCCCAGGCACCTTTCACCTCCAGTTCTCTTCTTCATTCATCTGGCAATCCTGCCGCCAAGCCTCAGCCCAGTCCCAGAATTCTGTACCCAACACCAAGTCACCCGGAGAATAACAAATGCAGCTGGGTCAAACCTGACCTACTCCTGCTCAGTGGGGGATAAAATTCCAAACAGGCACATGCTTGTATTGTGGCCAATCAGGCCACGCCCTGGCTAACTGTTCCTTATGTTTAAAGGTGAAGGGTTCACCAGTAGAATGGAGGCTACTGGTGAGTCAAACAGCTGCCACTCCTGACCCCCTACCCCTAACCAGCTCTCCGTTCCCCTCCTCGCACTTATCGACTTAGGTGCTGAAGATAACTTCCTGGATAAGGAGTTAGCATCACAGTCTGGCCTACACATCAAGTCCCTGGATCCTCCCATTACTGTCAATGCCCTGGATGGGAAATACCTGGCTCAGATCACCCATCACACTGCCCCATTGCTCCTTGTGTTTTCTTGGAACCACTATGAGAAGGTTCAGCTGAACCTCATCTCCTCCCTATGTAACCTGCTGGTACTAGGCTATTCTTGGCTGAAAAGAGACAATCCCCACATAGACTGGGGTCAGATGGGAGGATCGTAAATATTCACTCTTCCTTTTTGTCACTCTTCATGCCTGAAATCAGCCCTCTCCACTGTACTTTCCAAGAACCATGACCTGGGTGAGGATTTTAGCAAGTACTGGGCCCTTTCCTTACCACCTCATTGCCCGTACTATCAACCACCTCCTTGGGGCTGCCCTTCCCTCTGGTCATTTCTATAACCTGTGCCGGCCTGAGAAAGAGGCCATGGAGAAATACATAAAGGAGTCCCTAGCTGCTGGCATGATCCAACCTTCCTCGCCTTCCTGGGTGCTGGTTCTTCTTTGTGGACAAGAAAGATAAGATATTGTTGAGGCCACGGTAATCAATGGACTGATGGTCCTCCCTCCTTGCATTGATTATCGGGACCTCAACAACATCATAGTGAAGAAAAAGTACTCCCTACCACTCCTCAACGCCGCCTCAAGGCCACTGCCTGGGGCCACTATCTTCACAACTGTGGAACGCATACCACCTGGTGAGGATTAGAGCAGGGGATGAATGGAAGACTGCATTCAACACCGCTCTGTGCCACTTCAAAAACCTGGTCATGCGTTTCGGCCTCACCAATGCCCCAGCTGTGTTTCAAGCGCTCGTCAACGATGTACTCCAGGACTTCATGAATCGCTTAGTGTTTGTTTAGTTGGACAACCTCCTGATATTCTCCCACATGCTCACTGAGCATACTCTCCATGTCCGTCAAATCCTGCATTGGCTTCTGGAAAACCGCTTGTTTGTCAAAGCTGAAAAATGTGAGTTTCTTGTTTCTACTGTCACATTCCTGACCGTATACAGTGGTGTGAAAAAGTGTTTGCCCCCTTCCTCATTTCCTGTTCCTTTGCATGTTTGTCACACTTAAGTGTTTCGGAACATAAAACCAATTTAAACAATAGTCAAGGACAACACAAGTAAACACAAAATGCAATTTG
>JAFFST010047160.1:10519-21119 GCA_022414735.1 Noturus placidus | reverse complement strand
AGGTGTGGACAACCACAGTTATAGTAAGGGGGGCAATCACTTTTTCACACAGGGCCATGATGGTTTGGATTTTTTTTCACCTTTAATAATAAACACCTTCATTTACAAATTGCATTTTGTGTTTACTTGTGTTGTCCTTGACTATTGTTTAAATTGGTTTGATGTTCCGTAACACTTAAGTGTGACAAACATGCAAAGGAACAGGAAATGAGGAAGGGGGCAAACACTTTTTCACACCACTGTACATATATACAAAAGAACACTTAATCTACATGGGAGAAATGTTGCCTTTGTTTCGACAGACTTTGGAACCTAGAATAGATTAGATTCTCTGGAACCTAATTAACATACAGTACCCTAAGGTGAGCCACCTGGCTGGGGGTCCATCCTGCCAGTTTGTCTCTTCCATTTGGTACTCTGGTTCTGGTATACTTCAAAGAGGCTCAGGGGTATGAAAAGGTTTACATTGTACAGATGCATTTACAATCAATGATCCTGTGTCTGTGACTCTGTTCATTGACTCTGTAAGTTCTCTTAATTTTTACCTTCTGTGTCATGTATTTGTCTTTTGTACAATAAATCCATTTATTACTTTCACTAACTACTCCACTCTGGTATAAGGGCCCTGGTATTATTGATGTATAGGGGAGGACAAAGGGATATGTGCAATGTAAAGTATATGCATGATGATTGTATTATGTATGATAATGTAAGTCTATGTATGTTATTGGTGTTCACTGTAGCCATATGCGGCATTGTTGCCCAAGACAAATTTCCCTCACGGGACAATAAAGTTTAACTAACTAACTAACTAACTAACTAAAAGATTATTCTTTGAATTCAGTTACATTAAGTTAACCTAGTAAATTGGAGTCAAATTATGAAGTTAACAGGTATTATAAATTGGGGTCAGATAATTAGTTAAATGTATTGAAGTCAGATTTAAATCATAAACCTAAAACATGCATTTAACCTTTGGCTGCACCTATTTCCATCCTTGGTAAAAAAAAAAACAGCAGACTAAGATAATATCACTTTATATTTTAGTCCTAGAACACCTGGCTCCTGTAACACCCCATAATCATATGCCTTTGTCTGGTAAGCATGATTTGATGGTTAAACAATCATAGCACAATTTATCTGAGTAATCCACATAGAGAAATTTGATTGTTGCCAGGAGTTATACACTTTAGTTATATGTCTTTGTCTGATAAACTAGCTGTATGAACTACCAGTGTTTTTCCTGTCAGGTGTTATAATCGGAGGCCTGTGTAGTAAAGCTGGCAAAGTTCAATATCATGGAAATGTTGCACCAGGACAGATTGGTTATTTCTATGCAGAGTTAAAATCTGTAAGTTACACTGCCCTCCGCTAATATTGGCACCCTTGGTAAATATGAGAGCAAAGAAGGCTATGAAAAATTGTCTTTGTTTAACTTTTTCTTAAAAAAAAAAAAAAAATCACAAAAAAAACCTGCTCTCATGGATATCAAACAATTGTAAACAAAACACAGGTTTATCAAAAAAATTGTTAAATATAGGTGTGCAACAATTATTGGCACCCTTTGTAGTCAATACTTTGTGCTACCGTCCATTGCCAAGATAACAGCTGAGCCTTCTCCTATAATGCCTGATGAGGTTCAAGAATACATGGCAAGGAATCTGAGACTGTTCCTCCATACAGAATCTCTCCAGATCCTTCCAATTTTGAGGTCCTTACTGGTGGACTCTCCTCTTCAGTTCACCTCACAGGTTTTCTATGGGTTTCAAGTCAGAAGACTGGGATGTTATGAGTGACTAAGGGAGTTTGGCTTGTATGTTATCTCATAATTATTCCCCTTTGAAACAGGAAGTGATGGTTTGAACAATTTCCCGTTCCTATACACCAAGGTGTACTAAACATTTTCAAATATCAATGGGAATATACTTCAAATATATTTTTTCTCCTATGAATTCATAGGGGTGCCATTAATTGTTTTACACCTATATTTAACAAAGGTTTTTTTTATATATATATAAACCTGTGTTGTGTTTGCAGTTGTTTGATATCCATGAGAGCAGAGTATTTTTGTGAATTTTTTAAACAAAAGATCAACATGCTTATTTCTTTCAGCACTAATTTGCATATTATATAAATACATTTTAAACAAATGGATTTCAGTCAGAATGATTTCTGGTTTGTTTTATTTTTATTGTGATTACAGCTCATTGTCAGTCTTTGTTAGCAATATTTAGATTAATATTTATGGATTATTAAAAGAAAGAAAACAACTTAAAAAGTTTGAGAAAATATATTGTTCATATTTGCACCAACAAATAAAAATTAAAACTGTGAACAAAATAAAGGATTAAATCAATAAATTATATATAAATACAGTGCATGTATTTATATACCCTTCAAGGATTTCTACATAGCATCTTGTTTTATGAAGTAACCTTTCCAATGGTATGTGATTCAATATAAGGATATTTAAAAATTGCCATTTAAAAAATAAAAAATAGAATAAAATTTGTTGTGCATAGTTAAAAGACTTGGGATAACAGTATATAAATAATATGTTTCATGTCAATAATAAATTTAAACATGTAAGATAGAAAATGTAAAAATCTGAACTTTGATCATTGCAATCTAAATCTTCATTTTTGTCTTTAGTATTATATTTCTTTGTTTATGTATTTCACTCACAAACGGCCAAATTACAAGTACTTTCTACAACATTATATATTAAACACTGTATGTTTTTGTAATAATAATCCTAAAAAATATGTATTGTCATTGCAGAAAAAAATATAGTATGAAAATCTGTTACTATACATACAAGGAGAAAACATCATTAAAGCCAACCCTTCAAATATCACTGAAATCAATGCTAAACAGAGAAGTCAACAACAATATGTATATTGATTATCTGATGCAAGTCAGTGATGCTTATTTTAAAAGATTATAGTGTCTGAGAATCAGTTATGTACAATATGCTGTTGAGATCACACTATCACAGTGCCTTAATGGGGAATGAAAATGGTGGTGGTGTATCTGTAAAACATTTACAGATTAGGGAATGAAATATGACAATAATATCGGACAATAATAAATGACGGGTTGATGTGATCTTAACAGTTATTGTTACCACCCAAAACTGGATTACTTTCTAATAATACCAACATTCAAAATTGTTTTATTTTTATTCCACTTATACCAGGACATTTCTTTATTATTTAAAGAACATTTATCAATTTATAGTTACTTTTAATATTGTGGAATGTCCATAAAACAAGTTAGTCCATGTCATCACTTACATTATAGCAGCTATAAACCATCATTCCTTCACCAGCGTCTGTGTCCTGAAATGTACAGTTAAAGAAAGTTACAACTTTAATTTTAACTGTCACAGTGCTGACACTATAGACTACTTATCATAACCATCATATCCAAAATGTTTAAATCCATTTATGTAGAGCAAGTCCCAGTGTAAGTTTTTAGAGAAATGATAATGTAGGCCTAGTAGAATGAGTGCATTAATTTAATCCTTGCAGCTGCACTATTGTCTGAGTTGCTGTAATAGTAAACTAAATCAACTAATCTACTTTATGACCAATCAGAATTGAGAATTCAACAGTGCTATGGTACAAGAATAAAGGGCCGGGTAGTGCTGAAGTTTCTACACACAAGTTGAAACATTATAGACATTTAATTTGCTTTCAATCCAACACCCAAGACGTCTTTACTGTTGCCATCAGTTTAGGTTGGTAGGTTGGTAGATCACACACATCAATGGAATTGTCTATTTACTAAAACAAATGGTTTCCAAGATAGCCAAACTGTCATATAGGCAGGGGGTCTGCACTGCTAGTAAACAGAAGCACCTCAAATGAATAGATATACAGATTAATATTTTAGTCCACAAGGGGACAAAATGTGCCCCAATGTGCCTTAAATCAAACTAGAACAAATCGGTACTACGGATATTTTTTTTTAAATCCCAATTATTTTTAGCACAAGATTTGATATTATTTAAAGCCACAGTGTGATGGTTATAATTTCCATGGCCTGATAATAAACAAAGCAGATATGTCCATCTCCTATGGGAATCCGACTCATTAATCATACAGTATGTACCCTGAGAAAGAAGCGAGTCTTACTTCTGCAAGTTAAGCTTGGGAAGTTTTTGTGCATTCTCCAGATTTCTCATCCCTTGGGTGCTATTAGTCTGTTTCAAATACTATCACTACTACAGCAGAAGCCCGGGGAAAAGGATCAGCGCTCAGGCAACTCTCAGTGACCCCTGAAACAGTAATGCAGCGAATAGAATGAAGATGCACATTTATACAATGTTCAGTTTTATCTGGGACCAATTTTCCATTGCCTAACATGGAGCTTCTGGTTGTGTCCTCACAAGCCAAAATACCCTGGCTGGGCAACAGCATTGTTGTTGGGTCACCTTAAATATACACTGTATGGTAGTGTCACTCCAAAGCCTTCATGAACAACACAAAGGCATGATTGGGTTACATTCAGACAAATTGAATGATTTACGTTCACCTCAATTTTTTTTTTTTTAGAAAAATATTGATAAATATTGAAAAATATGATAATATTCAGCAAAAGCAGGAGGCTTTTTCATTTTTTTTTTCAAAAATAAATGTTTATTAGGAAATAAAAAAGCTTTTAGGTACTCCAATATCTTTTTTAAATACATTTTTGCTTCAATGTTATCAATAATTAAAAAATATATTTTTTTAAATGTCATGAGTTAATTAAGAACACCAACACTTTGCCAAACCATGTAGGTGTAAAAAAAATAAAATAAAATAAAATAAAATAAAAAAGATTTCGCTAAATCTCAAGTCTTTTGAGTTTCAGCATTAGGATCAGGTCCTGAGACTAAACGGAGTATTCCAGAGCTTTTCCAACCTAGCTACGGCATCTGTAGCTTGGGGCAATTAGCAACCAACAACAGTTTGAACACCTTTCCTCATACTAATAAAAACGGAATATCTACCCCAACTACTCTCAGTATAGTGAAACGTGCAAAGGATAAAGATTAGGTTGGGGAAAAAATTCAAACAAGAATATTCCATTGATCTCTGGACTGCAGCTCTGACTATTTGCACTATATCTTAGTTGATTTTCCAATTAAGCCATTTTTCGGAAGCAGCACTTAAGTGTCAAAATACATACGGCCCTCACAATTAACACCCAAATAAATTTGTTTGCCTATAATATTTAATTACATGTGATATCAGTCCAAATCAGGCTATTAATAACCATATAATAAGACATGATTAATGTTTGTTATCTGACAGATAAACTGATCGAAAAGTAATAGCATTTCTTTTTAAAATACTAAATTAATGTATCACAGTAAGAACAACTTTTTTTTTAGTTCGGTGTAACCTTGCAATGATTAATTGGCCCCCTGTGTGGCTGTTATTTTGTCATAAAGACATTTCACTGCAAGTACCATCTTTTTAAAAGACAGGAACAATGCATATCATTCTACAAAGTATTGCACATTAAAATTTCCACCAATTGCACTGATTAAAAACGCTATATAAAATTTTGCCCTATAAAAAAAAAAAATAAAAAAAATTAATTGCTGACAGGAGCTAAGTGCAGTCTTAATATTAAGAATACAAAAGGCAATGCAAAATAAAAGAATGAAATGTACAAACAGCTTGGATATAACCATAAAATACTACCTTTGAAATGGTGTGACAAAAAAAGGTTGGGAAAGTGCAATTTCATGTTTTAACATGCCACCATCAGTATGTGTCTAGGCCCTGATACATTCTTATCGAGCTGGTTAATAATAACTGTCAGTGGGATATTTAGGGAGTGTTGAAATGTGAGTAGAAGTGAATTTGTTTGAGCACCTAATTACACCAATACAAGAACTATGCAAAAAGATGCTGTACTTGGAATGTATTCAGAGTTGAGTTATGCATGCTTAGTGAGGATTTAAAGCTGAAATTGTGCACCCTGGTGTCCAGAACACAGACATAAGCACAATATTAAGGTGTTGGTGCAAGAGTTACTAATGGGGGGTGGAGTTTACCAAAAGCAGAGGTCTGTCTTGGTTAGTCACAATTCTTAACCTTGGACTTAAACCCACAACTGAACTGCAAGCATAACAGATGAGCATTCAGTTAGTTTATCCTTCAAACTGTTGGCACTTTTTAAAAAACGTTTCTACAGTACATAAAATTAAGAAAAATATTCACAACATTTCATTAATCATAAATCCTATGCTTCATTTAACTGGTTTCATTCAATTGATTGCACAGTTTCTCTGCACAATGTAAAAATAAACTAAAAAAAATAGGAGGTGCTGGATCAAGTGCTATTTTATAAGTTTCGGAATAATGAGGCTAGAGGCCAGATGGTTAAATGAATCAAAATTTGCAATGATTAATTTGTTAAGTAACGCTAGGTTTATTCATAATATATTGCTATATACACAATAAATTGCCAACATACTAGACTCATTTCGATGTTTGATATTTTCTCAATCAGATATCATGGTATTAGTCTCTTTTTTACATTTTTAAATGGTCTCTTGCGTTTATGTTACATTGTATTATATTTGACGTATTTATTTCTTCAGTCTGCATTTTCTATCCTTGTTTCAATTTGGGCTTAAAGGCAAATTCTTCTAAATGGTAAATGGCACACTTATATAGTGCTTTTATCCAAAGCGCTTTACACTGTGTCTCATTCACCCATTCACACTCACTCACACACACCAATGGAAGCAGAGCTGCCATGCCAGGTGCTAACTTGCCTGGAAACGAACCGCCAACCCTACGATTGGTGGATTAGTGGACAACCGACTCTACCAACTGAGCCACAGCCGCCCTTCTATTTAACCTCGCGGTCTAGACACTACTGAAAAACTCAGATTAATCTCAGATTAGTCTTAGAAAAGTCTTAGATGCTTCTGCTTGGGAAAAATATGCAAACCATGCAGACATGAACTACATGCAGGTCAATTGCATAAGCTAAATGAGGAGCCCATTAAAATATTGTGCAGTCCATCTCTGAATATGATTAATTTCCCCTCGTAAAATATTGATGTATCTTTTGGACTTAACTTGTCAACTCTGAATACAGACCCTTGAGAATAACTGGTGGACAGGATAAATGCTATAAGGTAAAGCTTTTATGCTAGATCAGTATGGTAAGAATTAGTGTGACCATTTGTGCTTTCAAAGACACTCACAGTAATTTAAGTGTGATAACTCGTGCCTCAGGCGCAGTGGTGGTTTCAGTGTATAAACCCGCACCAGAAAATAGAGTAGTGTCTCTGTTCTATTGTGAATGTAATGCAATGAGTTTAAATTTCCAATTAGTTTGAATCTTACGCTTGTTGTCAAAATATATTTGCACAGCTATCTTACCAAAAATAGACACTTTTTGTCTAGGTACACTAATGTTGCTTTTTTAAACACTATAAACAGTTATCATATGCAGCACTTAATTGGTCTGGTTTGTCCCCTTCAGCAACAATTCATTAAAAGGTCATTATTTACAAGAAAGGAAAAAAAACAAGAAAAGAAAACAGAAATAT
This sequence comes from Noturus placidus, assembly GCA_022414735.1. Classification (NCBI taxonomy): domain Eukaryota; kingdom Metazoa; phylum Chordata; class Actinopteri; order Siluriformes; family Ictaluridae; genus Noturus; species Noturus placidus. The sequence continues at coordinate 13,552 of JAFFST010047160.1, read as the reverse complement.
GTGACTATTTTGAGATACAGGTATTTGTGTATGGAAATAAAAATTCCCTCTAATTACACAGACAGTAATAATAGCAATATAACAATGTTATGACAAATTTTAAAAGCAGACTTGTAAAAAAAAAAAAATAGAAATGAAATGAAGAGAAAAAGAACTTCTAGTGCAGATATGTAGATTTGTAAACCTGGTCCTACGACTATATTATATTTATATATATATATATATATATATATATATATATATATATATATATAAAATGGAAAGCAGGTGATTGGATTCTCTCACAGAGAGTGCTCACATCATGGTTTCTACAATAGTGTGGCTGGGCTTGATCGAGCCATTGTTCCCATTGGGGTCAAGGGGATGTGCTATTTCTGAGCCCTTGGGTCGGTACTCCTGAGGACATGAATTTGTACTGCCTCGCACTGGAGCTGCCACTGCTTTAATCCTCTGGAAGAAGAAAAGGAATTGCAGGTTAGCTGAGTTAGAGGAAGACTATGGAAAGGTTAGCTCATTCGTTAGGTTTGTATGCCCTGAAAATTGTGAGTTTCTATTCCACAATACTGCTAATTACCTTAAACCTTAAACTTGACTGAAAATTAAAAATAAAGGGTTAAAACATGCTCTGGGATGTTACACACAGTTTCTGCAACAGCTAAGAGGCAAGGTTACGAAGACAACACTATGACAAGACGTGTGTGGGGGTCTGTTTCTGTGGCTGAAGTCAACCTGAGCACTACATGTATGTAAATATATTTTTTTTAATAATAAAACTGCATGCTTTTTAATATTGCCAAGGCTATATTCTATCTGCTAAGATCATGTTGAGTATGGAGCCAGTTTAACAAATAGGGTGGTAAAAACAGGCAGTCTGCCTAAAAATATCTAAAATCTTGATATTTAAGAATGATTTTCAAATGTCACACTTTGATCAAGTTCACGTATAGCTGCGTGCCATAGAGAAACAGACAGCTTTGATACTGTACATTTAAAAAAGAAACTTAGAGTTACTACATGTAGTAGAAAATGTCAACATTTAGCCAAGTAAAGGGTTTTCCCCAGACTGCCACCTTTATGTGAAAGTCCCTCCCTTGTGGAAGCTATGTTTATTTTGCAATGTAGAAATTTTTCTAACTGGTTTGTTAATATTATGCTGCAAATTTGGGTTGAAATTTAAGTTCCTCCAGGCTAAAGTAATGGACATGTATGTGGCAAGAACGATCGAGATTAGAGGGACTGCTGTGGAAAATAAATGGATGTAGGATAGGAAAGTAGGGATATTTGTTTAATATGTGATAATGCAGTGAACATTTGCATAAAATGTTGTAATGTTTCAGACAGTCTGAAGATGCAAATTTCACAGTCAAATGGAAGAAGTATCCAACCTATCATATACCAAATCAAAGGTCTAATAATGAAAGCAATCCAATGATGGTATTTTAGTAAGATGCCAAACATGTTTTATTTCTTTGCATGAGAATACTAACCTCAATGAGAGGGCCTTCAGACTGGATGATCTTGATCACAACCACCATAGGTATGCAAATCATGGAGGTTAGAGCAAGGGTCCAGCCCAAACCAACGGCCCAGTCTGGATACTCATAGATTTTGTTGTACTTCAGAGGCTTGTATTTGACCAAAGAGAAAATGAAGCATCCCTGGAGAAAAAGCAAGAAATTATATTCAAAACTTAGTTTATTAAGTTATATGACATTACCGCCAAAATATTATTGGTCTTTATATATATATATATATATATATATATATATATATATATATATATATATATACAGTATATATATAAATAAATAAATAAATAAATTGGTCTTCTTTAGCTAAAGGCATACTTTATCTGAATTACTGGGTGCTATTTAAAGGCATGACTAGTGCCACTGCATTACCAGCAAATGTCTTAAAACAGAATAGCCTGGGCACTATGAAAATAGGTGTATATAGCAGATACAGGTCAACAGTTTCAGTTAAAGTAAACATTTCAAAATATTAACTGAAACATCAAACATCAGAATGGAAAAATATGTAAACTATAGCACCATTTTTAGTAACAGGCAGGCTGGTTTGAGTATGTCAGAAACTGCTAAACTCCTGAGATTGTTCACCCACAATCGTCTCTAGCGTTCATACAGAATGGTGTGAAAAACAAAAAAACAGCAAGCTGTTCTATCGGTGAAAATGCCCCATTGAGGGTTTGAGCTGATGAAAAGGTTACAGTAACTCAAATAATTCCTCTTTGCAACCGTTGTGAGCAGAAAACAATTTAAAAAACACGCAAAATACTTGAGGCGTTGGAGCTAAAAAGCGGAAGACCTCATCGGATACCACCCCTGGAATCCAAGAACATGAATCTGAGGCTATAGTCGGTACAGGCTCACCGATACTGGACAGTTGAAAATTGGGAAAAAAAGACCAGACTTTTGACCTGTAGCCACATGATTTTATGCATTGCACTACTGCCACATGATTGGCTGATTGGATTATTACATGAATGACCCAAGTCATTGTGTATCTGACCCAAGAAAATGATTCACCCAACGATTCTCAAAAAAACCTCTAAAAACAGGAGAGGTTTGGGTGAATTTGGGAGAGAGAGAACATTTAACTCTTTATTGCTAAGAGTCAATATAACCTTTTAAAGGATGCGAGGGTTTTAGATTAATAAGCGGTTCACACATTTGTGTGAACTAGTAAATCCAAAGTATAAATAATAAATTAATTAATTTAAAAAGTGCACCAGAATTGAGGATGAGACGATTAGGGTTAATGATCAAAACTGTGTCAAATTTCTTTAGGGCTATTTAGCATGATTTGTACAGTGGTGTGAAAAAGTGTTTGCCCCCTTCCTCATTTCCTGTTCCTTTGCATGTTTGTCACACTTAAGTGTTTCGGAACATCAAACCAATTTAAACAATAGTCAAGGACAACACAAGTAAACACAAAATGCAATTTGTAAATGAAGGTGTTTATTATTAAAGGTGAAAAAAAATCCAAACCATCATGGCCCTGTGTGAAAAAGTG
>JAFFST010047159.1:484646-495606 GCA_022414735.1 Noturus placidus | reverse complement strand
AATTTCGTTCCACTTCATGATTGTGCCCCACCTGTTGTTGATTCTTCTTTATGTTTGAGGCCTGAAACGTGGCAAAAGGTCGAACAGTTCAAGGGGGCCGAATACTTTCGCAAGGCACTGTATCTACAAATAACAACTTTGGATATTTTCTGGCAGTAAAATTAACAGTAAAATTGCACAAGTAACTCATCTTCTCTTTATTTTCTGCCTCCAGAGCTACAGTAAAAGCAAACAATTCTCATCACCAGTGTTAAACCATCCGTCCATCCATTTCTGAACCGCTTATCCTACACAGGGTCCGATCCCAGGGAACTCAGATCACAAGACACACACACACACACGCACACACACACACACACACGCACACACACACACACACACTACAGACAATTTGGAATTGCCAGTCAACCTACAACGCATGTCTTTGGACTGGGGAGGAAACCGGAGTACCTGGAGAGAACCCCCCGAAGCACGGTGAGATCATGCAAAATCCACACCCACAGACTGAAGGCAGGAATCAAACCACCAACCCATGGAGGTGTGAGGCTAATATGCTAACCACTATGCCGCCAGAGCTAAAGCAGTATCTATTGAATAATTATCACTGATAATACACCTAAATCAATATAACAAAGTAGGGTAGGTAATTTCTACTTATACTAGCTATAACTTTTAAGAATGTTATTATGGTTTCATTGTGCATGCTGTGTGAGGTGCCTTTTTCATATTAGCACAAAAGGAGCTCCAGCCAGTGATCGCTAGTATTTAGAATTTTGCTACTCAGCTCATGTGCAATAGCCTTAAGTCTGAAAAGAGAAATAATGGAGGCGTAGCAGTGCCTGGGCTTCAAACAGTAGCAAATAGATTTGCTGGCAGTTTAAAACTACCTAAGGGAAAGAGTCTGCCATTAATGGAAAGATGGTGGGAAAAAAATAAAGAATGATGGACAAGTCCCAGCTGACTTGTGGGGCAAATGCCTGACACAGCTAGTCGCCTTGCTGTCTGCAGACCTCTTCTACTTATCCCACAGGATGTACAAGGATAAAATATGACAGGACATGTCAGATTCTGATATCAGGTAGTACTTCTGCTGACCCATTTCTGTCCATGGTAAAGTAATATCCATGGCAAGGTCTGCTGAATAAGGCTCTACAGAAACACATGCCGTGTTGAGAACATCCGAGTAGAAAGATGCCAAATGAAAACGTGCTATTTCTCTCTTAAACGTGATGCTATTACACATGCTTAGGAATTAAAACAGGAGCCAACTTGACATTCAGTCTTTGTTACTGAAACGTATATCACTCCTTCATCTGGTCCAGTTTAGATGGTGTTGATGAGGAATCCACATGGCCATGAGTCCGCTAAGTAGACCGCGCTGACAAGCTGATTACATTACACATAAGAATACACTCATGGCCATTCAAATGTAAGATTTTTTTTTGTACTCATAACTCACCTCAGGACCCCTGACATACTTAGCCAGATGCCCTTGTTAACACAAAACAATGGAGACTCTCAAGGGGCAATAGAGCAGTTCCAGCTGCTTGATCTGTGGCCTGGTCATAACTAACCCATAAAGCTATGGGATTAAGAAACACTTAGCAGTGGTGGTGAGTGGCCTGAACCTTGCCTGACCTGCCTATGCAGACAGAATGAGAAAGCTGCAGATCTGGACAAGAACCAGAATTCAACAGCTACAAGTGTGGCCTACTGCATAGGACAGAGATCATTAATTGCAGTCATAGAAAGCCAGAGTCCAGAACAGTTTGGTTATTTCCTTTAAAGTCACATGATTCACCCCATGGGATTAATTACTAAGGGTGGGTTGCACCAATAAGGATTAAATTAAGCACAGTTTAGAGCTAATCTAGGATTTGTTGATCTGGGCTTTATTTTAAATCGAGTTATGTTGCACCAAATCGGGGATTTGAATTCTAACCTGCAATTAAAACCTCCATCTACGATTCATTTTCTCCATCATGATGGATTCGCCATTGTCAACATTGCATTCAGTGCATGTGGATTTCCTAAATGTGGAAATATAGGAATTCTCCAGTGTAACTAAACAGCAACAATGTAACTCTTTCACTTCCACTGAAGTGACTGCAAAGGGATCGTGAACTTTAAACTTTAAATGAAAAAAAAAAAGTAACTCTCGTTATTAACCGTTCATTCACATACCGATATAGGTTGAGAAAATGAAAAAATAATAAAAATAAATAAATAAAATATTTAAATCTGAGTTTTAAGTGATGGAGCAACAAGATTATAGTTAATTCAGGTTTATTGTGAAATTCAATCCAGGATTAATGTGATGGTTTAAATGTAAGCCTGCTTAATTTAAACAAGATTTAAAGTTTGGTGCAACAGAATTATTAGATAAACCTTGATTTAATCTAGATTTAAGCTTAATCCTTATTGGTGCAACCAACCCTAAGTGTGTTAGAGCACTAAACTCATCTAAAGTGCACCAATTTTAAGAAGACACACCTCAGTAAAATCAGCCAAAATAAAAACACGGGAGGACATCAAAACTCTGTGAAATAACATTAGAGATAGCGATAGTAGCTAGTAGCTAGTTTGTACTGTTGACAGCAACTACATGGGCAAATTCCACCAGAAACATCATCATACCTAGCAAAATAGTTAACTGAGCAGTTGAAGTAATGCCAAAATAAACAAGATGCATATTTTCTGTAGACACTGTTAAAATAATACTTACTTGTCACTAAATTCCCCTACCAAAAGCAAAAAGGATTTAAGATGATGATGATGGCACCATTGATTATTTTTGTTGTAAACTGAATTTAGCACTAGCATGGTGAATTAGAAAATTAGACTCCTCGTTGTAATCCTTGTACTTCCAAGGCACATTTGGTAAGACAAGTACAATGTATTTCCTTCTACAGTAAACATTATGCTTTTAAGATCATCTTAATTCATTTCTTTCAGCCTGCTTTTCTTTGTATAGGCCAGAAAAGGCTTCACTATCCCCAGCCACAGATTTCAGCTCCTCTTGGTGGGTTCCCAGATGTTTCCAAGCCAACTGTGTGATATATGATCTCCAGCGGGACATAGGTCTGCCCTAATAAGGTGCTATTAGAGGTGCTAATAGAGGTTTATTGGGGCAAGAATCATGCTAGCCCATGCTAGCTCTATGAATATTTTTAGCAGAGATATTAAGGCCATTAAGGTACTGTATTGCTTTATAGAAAATAAGTAATAAATCTAATAAATTTTCACAAACCACAGCAAAGTATAAGTGCCTACAGTGTGCCTATGTCTGTACATCAGAAATGCATGTGCACCATGGTGACCTTGTTTCCATGTAAATGCTAAGAAAGACAAGAAAACTCCTGAATATCTCCTTTTTTCAGTTCTTTAAGGTCCTTTTTATTATTTTTAGTTGGGTTGTAAATTTTACTGAAAACTGGTAACCGTGATTTAATGATAATAGAGCTTGAGGAAACATGTACCAAACCACTGAATAAAAGGTACATCTAAAACAGCTGAACTCGAGCTCTTAGACTGTACTGTATGCTGGATGGCTTTATGCTGTTGACGCTCCACTGCTTATTAGGGGATTGCTCTAAAAATTCAATAAATGGTAGCCTTTAGCAAAAGTCAAGTGTGATCGCATCTCGATTAAATCTGTTTTAATCCGCTGCTGCTTAGATTATTTCCGAAATATGTTTCAGAATCTGTAAATGTCTGGTTTTCACTAAAGGCCTTTGACAGTTATTCTGAGATTCCTGTGGGCTCGAGCTTATATTCAATCAGCAGCATAACTTCATGGTTTGAGCAAAAGCAGCTTTTGAGTGCACCATACTTGTATTCCTTTGCTGAAAAAAGGCTCAATAAGCAAACTCCTTATTGGTAAGAACCTTTTTTTCTTTCTTCCATATTAATATTGTATTTTTCTTTTCTTTCAGATTTACCAAGGATCACATGAGGATGATTATCCATTCTGTATTGTTTAAATCTCAGCTCTACTTTAAAATTTCAAATACTGTTAATAATGAATGAAATCCATCTTTTTTTGTGGATGGAGAACACTTTTAAGTAGATAATTTGACACTGTAAATAGAGCTTGGTAAATGATATACTCTAAATGTCTGAATAATATCCTCCACCCAGTGGTCCATCTTTTTATGTCTGTGCCATGTTGACCACAAATTTCAATGATCAAGTAAGTGTTATGATATAGGCTCCATTTAGCATAGAAATGGTGTATGAACTGGTAAGAAGAAACGCAAATCACTCGTATACTTTCAATAGATATTTAAGACTTTTGCTGTAGCTGCACTTTCTTCACCAGACAAGACTCCCATGTACCCTTACTCTGCCAGGAGTAGAACTATTTTCATTTCAGTGAACACAATAAAAACTATACTTAAATCCTTCATGGATGATGCTTTCCACTATGTTTTTAGTCAATGGATATTCCATGAAAACGACTTCATGCTTAGCCAGACCATGTGATATGTCTCTCTAAGGCCAAGTACAGAGGGTAAAGGGAATCTTGGCAAGTATTATCCTTTGACATATTTTCTATAAGCTACATTTGGTTCCCTGATGCACTATATGGTGGCACATCAAAACCTGAAGTGTGCATGATTCATTTTAATAATTGTACACGTGAACAGAGAGGCGCCGCCTTACCCACAAATATGCTTTTCTCTTTGGATTCTTCGCGCTATAGTCACACGATTTTATGAAATCGCAACAGAAACCACTGGTGACTAAAGCAAGTGGGACAGATACCAATATCATCCACTTCATGTTTTCTTTGCCTGACAGACTGAGTGAATGCCTCTCATTGAGATCGCAAAATAATATAGTGCTCCTCACAAAGCAGTCTGAAGGACTCACATGCAAATGTGAGTTGGCGTGATAGAATATTATATTTAACATTCCATTCTTATATATTGTTGACAACTTTTCTGCCATAGACAAATTCCAATACAAAACCACAATCATAACCCATGTGTGTATTTGGATGTCAGTTCAAAGTTTGGGACTTTGAACTGACATCCACCAGCAATAAACATGTGAGGCTGTGATGACTGGACAAGAACACACTGACTCTACAAAGTACATCCACATCCCACAGAGGTGTTTACAGCCGTCGCTCATGCTTAAATAGCATGACTGAGAATCAGCACAGCTATGAGCAATTGTAGCAAACAAAGAAAACTGCTGAGTTCAGGCAACAAATACATGCAGATATAATGCCCCAAACATGCTGATGATATTTATGCTCATCTGGATCCTGCTTTGTGAGCCATGGTTCCAGGAGCGTGGGCCACAGCTACAGACAGGACAGATGGGCTCTTGGGGCAGGGTGGGAGGGTGGGCAAAGAGGATAGCAGATGCTGTATGTGGAGCAGGCGCAAGAGGACTCCTTAAATCCCAACACATCTGGAAAGTCTATTGGGGACCTCGATTGCATTTTGCTTCGCGTTCAGCCATGGATATACCTCACAGGTTGAACTTGTAGCTCCGTCGTGTAGAATCTACACAGTGTGCACATTAGCAGTTTACAGAACAGATATCATATGGACATATGGACACTCAATGTGGGCAGGTACATGCTGGCATGGAGCTTATCAAATGGGGTAAAGTTAAACATATAAAGAAGTGAAAATAATTTTTAAAGAATAGGACCAAGAACTTAACATAGATGCGGGCAGTAATTGGCGGGCCCAGGCACCAAGGTGTCAGCAACGACTCATCCAGGAAGTCACAATAGAGTCAAGGACAATATCAAAGGACCTACAGGCTTCTCTTGCATCAATAAAGCTCACTGTCCATGATTTTACTATCAGAAAGCACTGGGGAAAAATGGCATCCATGGAAGAGAGGTGAGGTGAAAACCACTGATAACCCAGAAGAACATTAAGGTCCGTCTGAATTTTACAAAAACACACCTTGATGACCGTCAAACCTTTTGGGAGGATGTTTGAAAGTGGAACTGTTTGGAAGACAGGGGTCCTGTTACATCTGGTGTAAACCAAAAACACAGAATTAAAAAAAAAAAGTACATCAATCCTATGGTCAAGCATGGTGGTGGAAGTGGGCGGTTGTGGCGCAGGTGGTAGAGCGGGTTGTCCACTAATCGTAGGGTTGGCGGTTCGATTCCCGGCCCACATGACTCCACATGCCGAAGTGTCCTTGGGCAAGACACTGAACCCCAAGTCCTGATGGCAAGTTAGCGCCTTGCATGGCAGCTCTGTTAGCATTGGTGTGTGAGTGTATGGGTGAATGAGACACCGTGTAAAGCGCTTTGGATAAAAGTGCTATATAAGTGCGCCATTTACCAAGTGTGATGGTGTAGGGATGCTTTGCTGCTTCAGGGCCTGGGCAGCTTGCAACAATTGAGAGAAACATGAATTCTGCTCTCTACCAGAAAATCCTAAAGGAGAATGTCTGGTCTTCAGTCCGTAAATTGACACTCAAGCACGACTGGATTATGCAGTGAGACAATGATCCAAAGCGCAAGAGTAAATCCTAGTCCTAGAAGTAAGTGAAAGACTGATCTCCAGTTATCGGAAGTGTTTGGTTGCAGTTATTTCTGCTAAAGGTGACACAACCAGATTTTATGTTTAAGAGGGCAATTAGTTTTTCACATTGGTGATAAGTGTTGGATAACGTTTTTTGCTTTTTTACTCAGGTTGTGTCATTCATTACACATTTCTTTCCCCTTTTCCTGGTGAAGATCGATGTGGCAACTGGTTGTGAAAGCCAGTCCATACTTCTCTCGCTTCTGCCACAGATTTCAGCTCCTCCTGGGGATCCCCAGATGTTCCCAAGCCAACTATAAGAAATAATCTGTCCTGTGTCTTTCTCAGGGTCTCCGTCCGTCCTCATTTGGTCATTCTTTTGGTCAGTACCATAGTTTGTGACCATAGGTGAGGAAAGGGATGTAAATTGACTGATAAACAGAGAGCTTCGTCCACAAACTGAACTCCTGATGCACCATCACAGTCTGGTACAGCTACTGTAACACTGCTGCAACTGAACCAATCACTTGTGACTAAGATCCCAAGGTACTTCAACTTCTCTACAATTAAATACCATGCCAATTTTCCGCTAATTCTCAATGAGATTTTCACATTGTTGAGTGCCAATCAGAAGAAAATGAAGGCATTCCAACTGGTTGATGTAGACATGCTGATGTTAAGGTATAAATTCCATCATGCCTTCACCATTCTCAGTGTCTGCGGTGGCATTAATTCAGACACCCGAGATTACAGGCACAATAATAACACCGAGCTTTAGCTGTATCCTCACTGAAGCATAACACCGAAGTTAAACGTCAGCGTATGATGTCTTCGTTGGCGCTGTGCTCTGGGCGCCGTTTGAATGCCACTCAAACCCACATGCGTGACTTTAGGGAAGTCGAGTCTGCTGTGAGGTGAGGTGCAAGATTTCATCCGAATCTGAGCCGACACCACAAACACCAGTTGAACAGTGTGGGAGATACAGCACACTTAAACAATATGAACTGGGTGCTGGAGAAGTACGATGAGTAATTATGCTGCTGGGAGAGACTTGTGGTCGAGACATTTTTTAACAGATGGAATAGAAGCGAGTCTTGGTTTTGTTTTGTGGCTGCTTGATTGTGAAAACTGTACTTCAGCAAAGAGCTACTGATTGTTAGTGACTGATTGCTTCAAGTGATGCAACTGGCAACACTTGAAAAAGAATATATGAAGTGAACGAGGAATTCGGGCAAAGAAAAAAAAACAATCTCTGCACACTGGGCTGGTGAAATGTTACAGTCTGTGAGAGAAGAAATGTGATGTACACATTAACTCGAGCCACACTGTTTTGGCTTTCCTTTCTCTCTTGTCATCACTGTTGCTGGAAAAACCCATGTCATGCTGTTAGATGTTAACAGAGAAGCTCACATATCACTGCAATAAAAGGGTAAGAGAAAGCTTGCTAACGTTACTGTACTGTACATCTCGCTCAATGTACTTTGGTAGGCTGTTGAAACTCCACAGTTTAGGAATCTGGACAAGGGTGATTCCTATGCAGAGAGTACTGTATTTTAAAGTACTTCATTCGAAGACAAAGAAACAAATAGTCCATCATGTTAATTTCAACACCAGAGCTTAATATTTAAATCTGCATTTCCCAGAACAGCAAGAAGGTAGTGATCTAGCAGGTCTGGAGGCAGTCGAAAGGCCCCGGTCCCCGAAATCACACACACGTAAGAGTGCTTCCAGAATCTCATGTAGCTAACGATATACAGTGCTGATAGGTACTCCTGTGTAATTGATCACACTGGTATAACGACATAACGAGTTTAGAGCAGTGGGTATTCTCCAGTTCAAAGGGAAACATTTAAGGATTGCACATTTTATGAGCTTATGTGCTGTCACCTCAGCTACAAAACACATCTGCCCAAAGCACTTCGAAAACAAAGCTACATTTGGCCAGTACCTGGATGGGAGACCTCCTGGAGGAAAACTCAAGTTGCTGATGGAAGTGGTATTAGAGAGGTCAGAAAGGGGGTGCTCACCCTGTGGTCTGTGGGGGGGCTAATGACCCAATATAGTGATGGGGACTGTAAAAACAGCAACGTCTTTCATTTCATTTAAACCAAGGTCTTGACTCTCTGTGGTCATTAAAAATCCCAGAACACTTATAGTAAACGAGTTGGTGTCCTGGTAAAATACCCAAATTGGCCCTTCTCTATCATGGCCCCCTAATAATCCCCATCTCTGAATTGGCCACATCACTCTCTTCTCTCTACTAATCGCTGGCGTGTGGTGGGAGTTCTGGCGCACTATGGCTGCCGTCACATCATCCAGGTAGATGGTACACACTAGTCGTGGTTGAGGAGATTCCCCCAAAACAAAAATGTTTTTTGGTTTTGTATACTGTAGATGTCAGTAAAGAAAGTAACATTACATAATAGACCACTTTTCAGACATAAAAACATGTCTAATGGCAGCTTCCTTTACAAATGTTCTTGGCCACGGTGAATGTCAATGAGGAAAGCTCTTTAAGGAAAGCTAAGAAAGTGTGGCTCGTGTGACTACTGTACGATTAAAAGTATATGCATTAGAGTGCTTTTGAAATGATTCACAACAGGATGTAGAGCACAGCAGTAACTGTGTGTCAGCATGCTGTTGGTTCTGGCGTCTCCCGACTATGAGAACATTGCCTGAAAGATCCCACGGGAGTAGTGGAAGTGCACTGAGGTGTGTGTTCAGCACACTCATAAAGCAGCAGCTCCTGCCCTGTAAACCAGCGTCATGGCGGAAGAGCTCGGATGAGAGTGGTGCTCCCAGGATCTCCTGTGTGGAACAGGTCTGGAATGTGCTGAGTGACACTGCTTTACCCAGGAGGGACAGCGGAGTCCCAGCAAGAAGCTAATCGTGTGAGGGAAAAGGGTCATTAGAGAAGAGTGTGGTTTCGAATCATGGTGCATGAGAAGCAAAGCAGAAACAACATGAGGCCATCATAGGACTGTTCTTGATCAAGGTAATGGTGATAATAAGAGTAACGTGTGCGGAAGTTAGTGGTTTACATTTTCACAGCTCTGGAGTGTATGCTGTTTTACCATCCTGTGAGCGAATGGGTGGCTAAGGGAAAATATTAGGTGTGTGAACAACTTACCGATGCTGCTCATGACCTGTTTCATCCGTTTCATCAATTCTTTAGCCTCTGCAGTCCTGTGAAGCATATGAAACCCATGTAGTAAAATCATATAATACTTTTAATGGTTAAAAAGTTTAAAACACAAAATGATGTGCAAATCAGACTCTATTTCTGCTACCGAGCTCATTATGTTTCAGTCAATCTCCAGGTCATATATATATACTCAGCAAATAAGAAGCGTCCTTTCACATTCAACTGCTTTTATTTCCAGCAAATTTCGTAAATATTTGTATTAACATAAAACCCGAAGAAGTTTCACAGACATCTGATGAACAGAAATGGAATAATGAGTCCCTGAACAAAGGAGGGGGTCAATATCAAAAGTGACAATCAGTATCTTGTGGCCTCCAGCTGTTTTAAGTACTACAGAGCATCTCATCCTCATGGACTGCACCAGATTTTTCAGTTCCTGCTGTGAGATGTTACCCCACTCTTCTATCAAGGCATTTGCAAGATCTCAATCATGGTTACATGTAATTTTACACTGCAGGGACGATCAGCTGCACTGTCTTAGGTGTCTTACAATACAGACATTACAGTTTATTGCTCTGGCCACATCTGCAGTCCTCATGCCTCCCTGCAGCAGTTCTAAGGCATGTTCACGCAGGTGAGCAGGAAACCTAGGCATCGTTCTTCAACATAGTTTTTCCAGCAACAGTGATGACAAGAGAGGACAAAGAGAGGAAAGCCGAAACAGTGTGGCTCGAGTTACTGTGTAAATCACATTTTTTCTCTCAAAGGTCACGTTAGTGTCCTAAGTTATTGTAACTCTGACCTTAATTGCCTACTGCCTGTAGGTTAGTGTCTTAAGGACTGTTCCACAGGTGCATGTGCAATAATTGTTTATGGTTCATTGAACTAGCATGAAAAACCTTATTTAAACCATTTCCAATAAAGATCTGTAAAGCTTATTTGGAGTGTACAAAATTATCTCTAAAATACAGTCTCCAGAAAAAAAGTAAGACATGGCGAATCTGCAGTACATTTTGTTTGCGATATTAAACCTCTGTTCAGAGCAATTTTTGATTTATGAATCAACTGATTCACATTTAGTAGCGTCAATGGACATGTTTGGTCTCATTTGTTACAAAAAAAATAATACAGCCAGGTAAATTTTGTTAATAGTGACCTATTAATGTTGAAGATGGGTGACGTTATTAGTGTATATCCATGAAACCAGGCTGTAAGATATGGCACTTCTAAGTCTGTGCCAAGAGGATGTCTCAATGGGTGGTAACTTTATCACAATTTTGGCTCAAACGAGGGTGTTATTGCGCCTGCA
>JAFFST010047159.1:468114-479626 GCA_022414735.1 Noturus placidus | reverse complement strand
ATTCTGTATTGACGTATTTTTTTGTACTCTGAAAAGTGCATGAGAATCAATAAAATTATAAATCCAAAAAAAAAAAAAAAAAAAAAAAGAAATATTGACTTTTATTCATCTTCCTGCTAAAGAGTTAGGTCACCTGCTGTTAGAACATACATTATAGTAGCTATAAACAGTTGTTCCTTTAAGAGAGGCTCTTTGGTATTTCTGAAGTGTATTAAACCTTTTATACCACAGTGACTTGCCAATGATTACAATTTTTCCTTTATTAGAGAACACAACATCACAGATTTGAACCATTTATAGTCACATTTAATGTTATGGAATGTCTGATACATGCTACCATTTACGTTATAGCAGCTATATATGTTATATATGTTATAGAATGCCTTAGGCACCCATGAAGCTGTCGCCGGTTCACCTTCCTGGGATCACTTTTGGTAGGTACCTTTACCACTACATACTGGGAACACCCCCAAAAGACCTGCCTTTTTTGGTGATGCTCTGACCCACTCGTCTAGCCATCATAATTTGTCAAAGTCGCTCAGATCCTTTCGCTTGCCCATTCTTCCTGCTTCCAACACATCAACCTCGAGAACTGACTGTCACCGTAATGAGATAATCGGTATTATTCACCTCACCTGTCAGTAGTTTTACTGTTATGGCTGATCCGTGGAAATGTCTCTTAACAGACTTCACATATCAATGATTACATGTTTTTTCTATATTATTAGTCTTACCTTTTTTTTTTTTTTAGATCTTCCACAGTACAATTCCTTCAAATGCACTGTTACTATAGAAATGCTAACATGTGCACATTAATATAAACCTGTGATTCGAATTTCAACCTGAACTACTGTCAGAGCTGCTGTAGCAATTTAATTTCCTTCTGACCAATTAGATCTGAGAAGTTAACAATGCTGTGGCATAAACTGCTTTATTACTTCCTACAGACACAATTGCCTATAGGAATTTTTAATGACAAACATGTTATTTGAATGGAACTATGAATCAGCTTCTTGTAAACAGAGATAATGTTTTGCAGTTAGGCAATCATTCAATCCCAGTAGACAGCATGCTGAAACACTCCACGCTGCCTCCTATCTGGTATGCTTTGGCTTATTAAGAAAACATCTAACCTCCCATGGATGCCAAACAGAAACACGTCAAACTGGCCTAAATCTTGGACATCTAGCACTGTTTACTCATTCGTGCTGTTTTTGCCTTTGGCATGGAAATCCAACTGCAATGTGAATTCCTTTACCACATTTACAGATCGTGCCTTTTTTCCCATAAACCTCTACCTCTAATCACACAATTTCAATTACTCAGTGTGCAATGGGAGCAGAAACAAGCCCACGTGAGCTCAATTGTCAGGCTTTTTAGGATTTTGTACGTTTTCTCTTTTTTTCTTCTTTTTTTTAAATCCTGATTGAAACCAGCAGAACGTCCCCTGAAGATGATCTTACGATAGCCAACCATAACAAAATTCCACAAGGGTCATGCTCAGGAAACAGCCTCATACTTCTTCCAAAAAATAGAGCATTCCTGAAATATTTTTCCACAAGCAACATGACATCACAATATAAATGTTCTCGGGGGGGACTATGTGGTATGGCCATATATTTGCCTCAAATGTAGGTTTGAATTTCTCAGTACTTGATCAGCGTAAACCGAGATGACAATCGGATGAGTAATCAGAGAGCCGTGTTTAATAGGAAACACATCCAGAGAGAGCCGAAAGCAGTTTTAATGTTTTAAGAGTCTAGGAAAGTGACGAGGATGAAGGCATGAGTTAGAGATTTGATAGTTTCTATGGTGGCATGACCTACATCCTATACATCCCACAGTGAGGCTGTTTTTCTTGTCACAAAATCTCCCCCTTTAGGAGATATATCCTCAGGAGCAATCTTATTCACAGTCTAGACAGCCGGGTCTGCTGTACATATTAGCTTTACACTACACAGTTGGAGCTCTGTTCACAGTAAAGAAAAGCCATCACTGCCATTTAACATGTACTGCATCACATCAGGGTGACAGGAAGTGCCATGGGCCCCATATGTCAGAGGACCAACCTGCATTTCTCTTCAAGCATGCACTGCTAGAGCATACTGTTTAGAGTTAAGAAAGACATTATTTTAAAAATGACCAAAGACGAGAACCATAGATGGATTTAGGCAGTTTCCTGGATTTAACACCTCTAGAGGGCATATAGAGGTGTTGAGGCCCACCGAATGTTTGAAACTTTTTATTTTTAGCATTCGTGGTTAGCCCGGATAATTTTTTGTGTGTTTACAAAAAGGAACATTCAGTTTGCGTAAAAGAGTCATTATACAACTTCAATCATGTACACCTGTTACGTAATACAGTAATAACAAGCCATGCATAGAAGACGGGGAGAAAATCTCTCCTCCAGTCAACTTTTGCAGAGACAGAATGGCTTCTACATAAAGGTCACCCTCATTATGTACTCTTACTGTTAATCTGGGAAGAGCAGAGGCCTGCAATTATCCACCCAACCCCATACTGCCCTCAGGACTTACAGAAAGCATCTCCAGACCTTAAAACGGCTCACATTTATAGTCAGTTTATCATCACTTCTTAACTTTGAGGTTGCATTTACCACTGGCGACAGCATCAAGAATCTTGTAATAATACACTTATTTTTAATTTTTAGATCAAGTTTTAGAAACAAATTGGACAGCAGGCATATCAAGAAGATGTGGAGCGAATTATAATCACAAGGTATTTTTTGTTTTGTTTTCTTCTTGTTTCTATACTATGTTTTTTATTCATTCATTCTTTCATTTTCAGTAGGCACTTTATCCTGGTCAGGGTCGTGGTGGTTCCGGAGTCTACCCTGGGAACATTGGTCACAAGGTGGGAATACATGGTGAATGGAATGTCAGTCCACCATGTGCACACTCACTCACATTCATTCACACCTAGGGTCAATTTAGTGTAACCAATCTACCTACTGGTATGTTACTGGGAGGAAAGGAGGAAAACAGAGAACCCAGAAGAAATCCACACGGAAACTCATGGGAGAACATGTGAATAGCCACCCAAGCTCAGAACAGACCTAGGATTCTTGGGGCTTTAAGGTGCCAATGCTACCTATTGAACCACCATGGTGCCAATTATTTTTTGTGTGTGTTATTGCTGGTAATAACTGTGTATGTCGGCTGTGGCTCAGTCGGTAGAGCGGGTTGTCCACTAATCCACAAATCGTGGGGTTGGCGGTTTGAATCCCGGCCCGGGTGATCCCATGCCGAAGTGTCCTTGGGCAAGACACTGAACCCTAAGTTGCCC
The DNA here is from genome assembly GCA_022414735.1 of Noturus placidus. NCBI lineage: Eukaryota > Metazoa > Chordata > Actinopteri > Siluriformes > Ictaluridae > Noturus > Noturus placidus. Next base: position 476,320 of record JAFFST010047159.1, on the reverse strand, counting down.
CCGATGGCAAGCTAGCACCTTGCATGCAGCTCTGCTACCATTGGTGTGTGAGGGTGCACTTGTAAGTCGCTTTGGATAAAAGCGTCTGCTAAATGAATAAATGTAATGTAAATGTATGTCAACTGATGTAAAATGGCATGATGTTGCCTATAGTCAAAGTACTCAGAGTTAGAAATGTTCTAACATCTACCACCAACTAAGTCACCAAAGGATTCCTCACACCTCACTTCATTCCCCGTTTTATAACAATAACATTATAATCCCAGTGTATCTGTTACTCCATTAAACTAGCTTGTAAACTAGGCTAGCTCCATTAATCTGACTAACTCAGTTAAACTAACTTACTTGTAAGGGAAATCTGTGCACATGCAAAATAATTCCACCATTCCACCAGAAGGACCACCTTCTGGTAAACATTTTCTGTTTGGCTAGTACAGGACAAGTTGAAATGTTTAGTTGCTGAATACAGAATCAGGAAAAATTTGGATAGTTTTTGCCAAGCATCTATTTTTAATCATAGCCATCAGGATCAATTACAGCACCTTTAAAGGAAAAGAAAATCCACCATGAACAATTTTAATATTCATTTTATAATTTACAAGTGATCTTCAAAGGTGTCCAAGATTTATTATGTAATGAAAGTCTGAGTTGAGTCTGTTGATCTATTTTCACTTTGGTTTCCTACATTATCCAGAATGCCATTTAGGGCTCAACATAGCCAAGATGCCACTGTTGGGCCCTTGAGCAAGGCCCTTAATCTTCTCTGCTTTTAATATATGATAAAGGTTTCTTCTACAACTAGCTGCAAATAAAGGTGCCAGTAGGCCTTAGCCCTTGCTTCATGTCTACCTAAAGAGATCGATGCAGCAGTGCTTCATCCCTGCTCTATTCTACCAGCTCTCTCTCTCTCATCTGTACACTCTGCTCAAACAGATCGTGCTTCCAAAGCTAACACCATCCTGCTTGTCATCTCGTAGATCACTAACCATCCAAGTCAAGACTCTACCATAACTCAGCGTACCATAACTACACTGAATTCTGGAACTTTGATTCCAATGTTTGCTGTCTACACTATTTCTACACTGGATATTTCATTAATATAACATGTCCCTGGAAAATGTGGAGTGAGGAAAGAAGCTCTCTTTTTTATTGCTCTACTGAAACCTAATATGCACAATTCATGTGTTTCATTTAGTGCATTTCAATTACTGTGTACTTTTCCTTTAAGTCCTTTGCTAGCCTTAAATAATACACGGATGGTGCACATGCTGATCAGTAAACAATTCGGATTCAACCTAACTGTAGTTATGAAATTTTAATAAATACTATAATTACTATAAGTGCCATACCATAATATTTAAGACCATGAAAAAAAAACTTACATAGCCTCCTTAGATGAAATGTGAATTGATGTAGTGGTCGAACAGAGATTGTGTTCTCACTGATTGTCACGTTCCATGACGATGGAGAGATAAGGCTGGACGCAAACGCAGTATTAACAGTCTTTATTAAGAAGAGGCAGCAGTAAATCAAAAACATGATCCAAAAGAGAAATCCAAAAACGGGCAATTGTCAGGCAATCAGCAATCAGAACAATGAGGGGCGAGGCAGAAAGCGAAGTCGGAGTCACGGGCTATGAAGTAGATACACTAACATGAAATCAAAACAAAGACTATTAACTGGTAGCGGAGGAACCAGTGTAACTAAACTAACATGGACTACGAACTAAGACTATGAACTGTGGCTAAGAACTATGACAAACTGTGGCTATGATAACTTACATACATATTCGAATTACGAAGCAAACTCATTCACATTCATTCATAAACAATCTTCCGCGCTGAGTGTAGCATGGCGTGTGTTCTATAAACCTGTTCAATTAGCTTTGTGAATACAAACAGCTGACATCAATACAGACATGTGAACACAAACAATGATGGACACGGGGAGGAGACATGCCATAAACGTAAACAAAGTCCACGTGTTTGGAAAGGTCAGTGAAGTCCGCTCACGAAAGAGACGGTGCAGCGCACATGCACACTGCTTCCAGGGGGAATCGTGACAGAACCCCTCCCAAAAGGCGCTACTCCCGGAGTGCCATGAAACACCCCCCCTTTTGGTGGTCCCGGCCCCCTGGGCAGAATGTCCCAAGCAGAGCCAGGGGACCGTGCGGCAGTCCAGGAAACACAAAAACGCAGAGGGGTGCACCTGACCGGGAAGGAACGCAGCGCGACAGTCACCACAGCACAGGAGAGCAAAGTGATTGAGCAGGGAAGCTGAGCGACCGCGTCCTCGGCTGAGCAGAGAGGCTAAGCGGTGACCTCAGCTTAACAGGGTGACCTCAGCTGAACAGGGAAGCTGAGCGGCAACCTCAGCTGAACAGGGGAACAGAGCAGCGTACTCAGCGGTGCAGGAAGGCAGTGTGAAATCCTCAGCTGACCAGGAGCGCAGTGTCGTCCTCAGCTGAAAAGGAATGCTGAGCAACGACCTCCACCGGTACTGGAGACTGCGGGATGTCCACTGCCAGGAGCCCAGAGTCTGCAATGGTGGGTTGCATTGGCTCCCGGAGGCAGTGTAGCTGAACTGTGCAGTCGGGGACAGGAGGCGTGACTCGGAGCGCGGGGACTGGAGGCGTGACTCGGAGCGCGGGGACTGGAGGCGTGACTCGGAGCGCGGGGACTGGAGGCGTGACTCGGAGCGCGGGGATTGGAGGCGTGACTCAGAGCGCGGGGACTGGAGGCGTGACTCTGTGCGCGGGGACTGGAGGCGTGACTCGGAGCTCAGGGGCATGAGACGTGACTCAGAGCTCAGGGGCGTGAGACGTCACTCGGGGCTCAGGGGCGTGAGACGTGACCCGGGGCTTAGGGGTGTGAGACATGACTCGGGGCTCAGGGGCCTGAGACGTGGCCTGGTGATCAGGGACTAGAGGCATGACCTGAGGCTCGGGGACGAGAGGCGTGACTTGGGGCTCGGGGACGAGAGGCGCGATTGGTCTCTAGATGGGTCTCACAGTAGAGCTCTGGGGTCACCATGTGGACCTCTGGCGGGAGCGGGGCAGGTAAACCCTCCTCGTGGGTTTCAGGTTCTAGCTCAGTTCCCGAGGCAGACACATGGGCTTGGGACTGGAGCTTGGGCACTGGAAGTTTCCTGTGGTCCTCAGCCTGGAACTCGGCAGGTGAGTCCACCTCGTGGGTCTCAGGTTCGGGCTCTGGGGTGGCCAGGTTAACCCCCGGTGGGAGCAGAACTTGGTCTTCAGGCTTGAGCATGGACGAAACTTGGCGCTCGGGCTTGAGCGTGGACGAAACTTGGCGCTCGGGCTTGAGCGTGGACGAAACTTGGCGCTCGGGCTTGAGCGTGGACGAAACTTGGCGCTCGGGCTTGAGCGTGGACGAAACTTGGCGCTCGGGCTTGAGCGTGGACGAAAATTGGCGCTCGGGCTTGAGCGTGGACGTAACTTGGCTCTCGGGCTTGGACGTGGACGTAACTTGGGTCTCGGGCTTGGACGTGGACGTAACTTGGCTCTCGGGCTTGGACGTGGACGTAACTTGGCTCTCGGGCTTGGACGTGGACGTAACTTGGCTCTCGAGCTTGGACGTGGACGTAACTTGGCTCTCGGGTTTGGACGTGGACGTAACTTGGCTCTCGTACGAGTGCTCAGAGGTTGCCAGGTTAACCACCAGCTGGAGCTCGGCAGGTGAGTCCACCTTGTGGAGATCGGGTTCAAGCTCCAGTATAGAGGTCGTTATATCAGCTTTTGGCTGGCGTGTCATCGGGGCTTTTTAAAATACCCGCTTATGTTGACGCCAGCTTCTCCTGAAGCACTCCCTTGAGCAGAAGAATGCATCCTGGAGACCCAGCTCTTTGCAGGTGGGACATTGGAGCTAAGTCTCCTTCCCGCAGCCCTCAGTCATACACCAAGGTGTCACCGCCACCACACTGACCGGGATCTGAGGCGGAGCTGTCGCTGCTACTCGGTCCATCCACTCATAATACATGTGGAAAGGCATGTCAGCAATGTTTGTCCCAAAAAATCCCTTCTCGAGGACATCCAGGCTCCTTAGTTGCCCTGGCTGTGTGAAATCCTGCAGAAAACGCTCAGTGAACTCAGTGACATTGTTGAGGGCTCTGGACCCAGTATGGATCAGCTGCTCCGTCCAGTCCTGTGCCGGGCCATAAAACCTGGATACTAAGAATCCTAGCCACCGTTTCTTGTCAGGTTTGGGATGTGCCAGGCTAGCAAAATACACTTGGCTGTGAACTAGGAACAACAACGGATGACTCTCAAACCCATACTCCTCCAATCGGGAGTTCGGCGGCAGTCCTCTGGGGAAACTGGACTGATTTATACCTTGGCCAGTAGTCCGTATATTTGTTGCTGTGAAACTCACTTTGTCCACCTGCTGCGTCCATGATTCGGCGGAAGATTCTGTCACATTGCAGGATTGAGACGGAAGCAAACGCAGACTTTCTTAGAACATCTTTTTAACCAAACACCAAAACAAAGACCCTAAGAGAAATCCAAAAACAGGCAAGTGTCAGGTGATCAGCAATCAGAACAATGAGGGGCGAGGCAGAAAGCAAAGTCGGAGTCACGGGCTAAGAGGTAGATACACTAAAATTAAATCAAAACAAAGACTATTAACTGGTAGCGGAGGAACCAGTGTAACTAAACTAACATGGACTACGAACTAAGACTATGAACTGTGGCTAAGAACTATGACAAAGAACTGTGGCTATGATAACTTACATACATATTCGAATTACGGAGCAAACTCATTCACATTCATTCATAAACAATCTTCTGCGCTGAGTGTAGCACGGCGCGTGTTATATAAACCTGTTCAATTAGCGTTGTGAATACAAACAGCTGACCTCAATACAGACACGTGAACACATAAACAATGATAGATACGGGGAGGAGACGTGACATAAACGTAAACAAAGTCCACGTGTTTGGAAATGTCAGTGAAGTCCGCTCGCGAAAGAGAAGGTGGAGTGCGCATGCGCACTGCTTCCAGGGAGAATCGTGACACTGATAAACCCGCGTCATGACTTTATATGACCATAAACAAGCTTCTATGGCATGAGCACAGGAAGTAGCAAGCGTGTGGACTACAGTATATATGACTGTGGTTAAGGGTGGAGAATGCAGGCCTACTCACTACATCAGTAAAACGTAAACATGGAACAGCACTCGGTGATCCACAACCCTCACATACGTAGCTATATGGCTGTTTGTGTTTGGGTTGCTCACATTCTTTTGTGACTATAAACCCAAATGCGGTCCTGCTGGTTTTTATGTGTTAAAACACAAAATATGAAAGAAAAAAAAACCCCACAAAAGAATAAACTAAAATGCTCTATATTTCTTTTTTAGTTAAAAAAAAACAAAAAACAAAAAAAAAACCCATGTCTACATTTTTCACATTGTTGCATTAACTTGCACTTGCTGTTTTGAGTTCTCTGAACTCAAAACAGTTACATTTATTTAGCGTTTCTCAAAACGTGAGATGAAATCTTTTGGGAGCAATCAAAAGCAACGAACATTCCTTCGCCAGCTGTTCTGTCCCTGATGTAGGCCTTTGATTAGATTGACACAAATTACTTCTGGATAACATCAGGTCCATCCATTCTGTTTTACACTGCATGCAAGACAGACGAAACAACACTGGAGTGCTGCAACTGAGAGCAGAACCCCTGCTGTCCTACAATACAAACCATGTATGACAAAACCTCTATGACAAGTATAGATCATCTAGGTTGAATATGATTTAATCTTTAAATTGAATCAGTGTTCTTTATCCTATTATTTTTTTTCTTCTTTTTTAATATTTACAGATCCCTGGATACTGAATTTTAGCCGACACTTGGAAAAGATTGCTTTCAACAGAAATAGAAAACCCATTTTGGTTTCAATTAAGGAAAAGCATGTAGTACATTAAAGCACCCAGCATCCAACGACTCACTTGTCCTCACCAGATCCTGCAGTATGGCAGCAATTACTGTATGCCAGGTCACAAATGAGATAAACTGTGAGACCAGGCCAAGGGCTTCTTAGTATCACCGCATCCATAAACGATGTCTGAGAGGAGTCTTTCCTCTCTGTGGCTGACGAGCCTGAGTTTCCATCACTGAGGTTCTCATCCAAAATTGGTCTTTCAAGGACGCAAATATGCTTCATATTGTACGCAATGGTGTAGTTAAATCCCTTTGTAAACATGGTTTAATGTAAAACATTTTTTTCACAAAAACCAACGCAGACAAAGATGCTTCAAAATTAAATACTGGGGCTTTCAAGGACTTTTCAAGCACTAATATTATGTTTCAATGCAGTACACAAAAGATGTCATTCACCAAACAACAACTGAAAATACACTTGCAGTTTTCAGACAGCAAAAATGAGTTCATCATTCAGTTGGGTGTTACAAACTAGAGCAGTGGTTTCAAGTGCAAGCATTTTTATCATTCATCTTTATCCTGGTCAAGGTCGGGGTGGATCTGGAGGCAACCCAAGAACCCTGGGTGTGAACCATGGACCATGGAAGCAAGTGGGTCTACCAGCCAATCCACCTACCAGCATGTTTTTGGGAGGTGGAGAAGCCAGAGAACCTAGAGAAAATGCACACGGACATGGGCAGAACATCCACATGGACAGAAAACTCAGGATTGAGCCAGGGACCATGGAGCTGTGAAGAGGCAACACTACTATCCATGCTACCATGCTACCCTTTGTATTACATGCACGCCATTAATTCTGGTATTTCTTAAGTATTTTCTTGCTACAATGTATCTGGTTTTCCATTGTTTTGTTTGTAAAAGACGCAGAGCTTGATAATCCGGGCCAGCCTAAAAGTAGAACCACTGCCCTTTCAAATCGAGCGGTGGTTCAAGCACCTTACAAGGATGCCCCCTGTTCGACTAGAGATGCATCTTGCTAGAGATGCATCAGGCACATCCCACTGCATTGAAATCCCAGGACAGACCCAGGACCTGCTGGAGAAATTATATCCCACGCGTGGCTTGAGACATCCACCAATAGAAGCTCAAGTCTGTGGATTGGGATAGAGAAGTCTGGGCTGACCTCTTCAACCTGTTGCCACTATGACCCCCCATTAGGAAATGGTGGAATGAAAAAAAGCTCAAAGCTACATTCAGGTACTTCAAGTGCCTTGAGTGAACCCTTTTCACACTATTAATGATATAATATATAATATAATCGTGATGTCTTGGTATTTCAGACATTAAAGTTATCCCTAGTAACTGAGTACTTCTTTCTTGTTACATGAACTGAACCCATTTTCCAATCCACTTCCACATACAGGAGCTAACAGATGCCCAAGATTGTCTAGTATTGCAGTGATTGACAGGGGACAAAGCAACAAAGCTAATTTTGCTCTTTAGACTCCTGGCCACAGATGGCTTTGGTACTATCGGAATTCAAACTCGCAAAACCTCCCGCTAGTAGAGCTTTTTTTCTGTTGTGTGAGAATGATGAGATGAGTAAACAATGAGATGATCACAACAGAATCTTGGCTGAGCACTATGTGTGACAATGTGTTCTCTATGCCGAATGAAGGACCTCTAATGATACAAGTGCGATTAAAGAACATGACTACTTTCTGCTTGTTTGATGGGCATTTCTTAGCAAACCTATACATATCGTGATGCATATTGTGTCTCTTAGAAATATCTTAAAGTATTCTTAGAATTTTGTCATATCTCCAACCCTTAATAGTTAAATGTCTTAGAATGCCTCTTGTGATTCTTCATACAGAATCTTCCTTGCATCCAGTATCTTCCTTGATTTTTTAAATACCTGTCAGGAATGACAAATGATGCGACTAGATACGGTCAAAGATCACATGTAAATATAAAATGATGTTTGAATGATCTATATGTTCGAATGTACGTCATGGTAAAACATAAGTCCAAAGACACAACTACAGTGGTGTGAAAAAGTGTTTGCCCCCTTCCTCATTTCCTGTTCCTTTGCATGTTTGTCACACTTAAGTGTTTCGGAACATCAAACCAATTTAAACAATAGTCAAGGACAACACAAGTAAACACAAAATGCAATTTGTAAATGAAGATGTTTATTATTAAAGGAGAAAAAAAATCCAAACCATCATGGCCCTGTGTGAAAAAGTGATTGCCCCCCTAAACCTAATAACTGGTTGGGCCATCCTTAGCAGCAACAACTGCAACC